>JAUTXW010003996.1:5000-65000 GCA_030620095.1 Kuschelorhynchus macadamiae | reverse complement strand
ATTACTTACACACAACGCAATTAACGATATTAAAAGCATATGATGTAAAAAGTACTTTTGTGCGGGGCGCAATATCAAAGAAGTATATAAAATTTTTACTTTTCTTCCGTAAAAAATGCAAATACCAATTAAATTTAATCTATTTATTTACCTACTAAGCACTGTTTATACAGTGTTTGCATCGGCATTTTGACAATTCGTTACTATGACAATACAAACTGCTAAGCATGGCCGCCTACTTAAAACTTTTACTGGTGCCGTTCAAAGGATGGACTACTTTCATTTAACATACATTGTCTATTTCTGTTACGTCATTGCATATCCCTCGGCCAACTATGATCGATCCTGGTTTTGTTTCCGCATTCTTTCATAAACTACTTTTACATCAACACATCCCAGTAGGCTGTGGCCAGCAGCCATATGCATCCGCAATGACGTCGGTTTCGCGGCAAAAGAATTTAAGGAACTAGTCTATCCGATGGCCGTTGACTGAAGCAACGCTGGTATGTAGAATTATTGAATGTTAATGCATGTCTTATAGAGCGGACGTATAAAGTATGTAAATCCTTGAAACATGCATTGGCGTTTAAAAACAAACTTTAGCTACTGCGAGCAATGTGTGAAAGTCATTCAGGTACGGTCACAAAAAAAAATAGTTTTTGTTGGGAAAATTTGGGATATTTGAAGGTCAGGATTCGGGCAGAGATACGTTTAATCGCGCCAGAAGTTTTGGAACGGGTAAGGGAAGAACGTGAACGTGGGTCTGTGCCATCAAGTTAATTTATTAATTTTCAACAATTTTTACACTAGAAAGGTAAAATTTCAGTTTTATTGTTATTATTAATGTTATTATATTTAAAAATTGGTTTTTAATAAATTTCTGACACATGGTTTGACAGATGTCAAAAAAAATATTAATGGCAAATTCCGTTTTCAATAAGCTTTCAAAAAAGTTGCCACAAAGTCTCTTCCAATTTGAAAAACAAAAGTTGCCCCTCCCTTTGGGGCCCCAGTTTTTATTTACATGACAAAAACGAAGCCCATAAAAAATCTTTGGGTACCTATTTCACGATTTTAGAGAAATCTTATTCCCGGATCCGCTATAAGCAGCGTTCCTTTTAAAATCCCCACCCTGTATATATCTATATATATATATATATATATATATATATATATATATATATATATATATATATATATATATATATATATTAAAACATCTAAGATTTCTTCACAATTTAAGAAAGTATGTGCCAACCCCATTTTAATTAATTATTTTAATAAATACAAACTATCTATAGGCGCCTAATTAAAACTGCGAAGGAATTTTATTACAAAATAAGGATAAATGAGTTAGGAAATAAAATTAAGGAAAGTTGGCATATTGTTAATGAGCTGAGGGGACAAGCTGGCTCTTCCTCAAAATATGTAGAACTTGACTCTTATATGCTAAAGAAATATTATTGTTCTATTGCACACAAATTAGTGGCAAAATTAAAGCCATGTGTTGATTCTTTATAATTTTTAAAAATATATATGTGTGGCGTGTTCGTGAAATCGTATCTTTTCAATATAAGAGAACACAGGAAAATATCTCAGTATAAAAAACTTTCAGTCTCATTCTTAAAAGCTAAAGCAAAGCAATATTTAAAAACAATTCACAAAGACAGTATAAGGCCATAAGCCAATGTTGTCCATTAAAACTTTAAAATCAGTCTAATAACTTAGTAGGCAACAAGAACCACTTCTCCTATCCTTTTACATGTAAAAGATCTCAAGTGGCTTGGTATAACCGGTCGGAATCTGATATTCACTTGGCGCTGAAATATCTCATTTACATCAGATTAAATAAGGATTCTAAGAACAATCAATGCTTTAACAATAGTATTATACCATTTTGTTCTTAAACTAAATAATTTATTTGAATATCATAAGCCTTTCAGGCAAATATATATATATATATATATATATATATATATATATATATATATATATATATATATATATATATATATATATATATAAAGCTTAAATATTCAGTATATCGCCTACACTATTTAATGTAATATACTCACCAATAATATTAAACACGTGCCTTTCGGGCTTCTAATGTACTTACTCCAAACAAGCCTCTACTGTTGAGAGAGCTTAAATTTCAGTAGCGTATTTTCGAAACTACATCTTAAATACTATCTTATACATGCCCTAACATGGGAGACGCTCAGTACATACAATTTATTGTTACAATGTCTCATCTGATACTTTTGGGGTTCTTTTTCGGGGAACATGTCTTACATGACCCAAATCTCTAAATTGTTTTTCAATTTTGCTAACTGTACTTCGCGACAAAGGAGGTAAATCTGGATGACATACATGAAGCAAAGCAGCAACTTCTTCTTGACTTCGCTTTCTTTCTCCATACCTTATCATCATCAGTATTACGGTTTTTAACGTTTTAGTTAAATACATCTTTAAAAAATAATCAAAGATTTAAAAATTTTCAATTACTTACACACAACGCAATTAACGATATTAAAAGCATATGATGTAAAAAGTACCTTTGTGCGGAGCGCAATATCAAAGAAGTATATAAAATTTTTACTTTTCTTCCGTAAAAAATGCAAATACCAATTAAATTTAATCTATTTATTTATTTACTAAGCACTGTTTATACAGTGTTTGTATCGGCATTTTGACAATTCGTTACTATGACAATACAAACTGCTAAGCATGGTCGCCTACTTAAAACTTTTACTGGTGCCGTTCAAAGGATGGACTACTTTCATTTAACATACATTGTCTATTTCTGTTACGTCATTGCATATCCCTCGGCCAACTATGATCGATCCTGGTTTTGTTTTATTTTGTTTCCGCATTCTTTCATAAACTACTGTTACATTAACACATCCCAGTAGGCTGTGGCCAGCAGCCATATGCATCCGCAATGACGTCGGTTTCGCGGCAAAAGAATTTAAGGAACTAGTCTATCCGATGGCCGTTGACTGAAGCAACGCTGGTATGTAGAATTATTGAATGTTAATGCATGTCTTATAGAGCCGACGTATAAAGTATGCAAATCCTTGAAAAATGCATTGGCGTTTAAAAACAAACTTTAGCTACTGCGAGCAATGTGTGAAAGGTATTCAGGTACGGTCACAAAAAAAAATAGTTTTTGTTGGGAAAATTTGGGATATTTGAAGGTCAGGATTCGGGCAGAGATACGTTTAATCGCGCCAGAAGTTTTGGAACGGGTCTGTGCCAACAAGTTAATAGGGCACATTTTCAACAATTTTTACACTAGAAAGGTAAGATTTCAGTTTTATTGTTATTATTAATGTTATTATATTTAAAAATTGGTTTTTAATAAATTTCTGACACATGGTTTGACAGATGTCAAAAAAAATATTAATGGCAAATTCCATTTTCAATAAGCTTTCAAAAAAGTTGCCACAAAGTCTCTTCCAATTTGAAAAACAAAAGTTGCTTAGAGCTGCGCCCCCCCCCCCTTTGGGGCCCCAGTTTTTATTTACATGACAAAAAAGAAGCCCATAAAAAATCTTTGGGTACCTCTTTCAGGATTTTATAGAAATCTTATTCCCGGATTTGCTATAAGCAACGTTTCATTTAAAATCCCCACCCCGTATATATCTATATATATATATATATATATATATATATATATATATATATATATATATATATATATTAAAACATCTAAGATTTCTTCACAATTTAAGAAAGTATGTGCCAACCCCATTTTAATTAATTATTTTAATAAATACAAACTATCTATAGGCGCCTAATTAAAACTGCGAAGGAATTTTATTACAAGATAAGGATAAATGAGTTAGGAAATAAAATTAAGGAAAGTTGGCATATTGTTAATGACCTGAGGGGACAAGCTGGCTCTACCTCAAAATATGTAGAACTTGACTCTTATATGCTAAAGAAATATTATTGTTCTATTGCACACAAATTAGTGGCAAAATTAAAGCCATGTGTTGATCCTTTATAATTTTTAAAAATATATATGTGTGGCGTGTTCGTGAAATCGTATCTTTTCAATATAAGAGAACACAGGAAAATGTCTCAGTATAAAAAACTTTCAGTCTCATTCTTAAAAGCTAAAGCAAAGCAATATTTAATAACAATTCACAAAGACAGTATAAGGCCATAAGCCAATGTTGTCCATTAAAACTTTAAAATCAGTCTAATAACTTAGTAGGCAACAAGAACCACTTCTCCTATCCCTTTACATGTAAAAGGTCTCAAGTGGCTTGGTATAACCGGTCGGAATCTGATATTCACTTGGCGCTGAAATAACTCATTTACATCAGATTAAATAAGGATTCTAAGAACAATCAATGCTTTAACAATAGTATTATACCATTTTGTTCTTAAACTAAATAATTTATTTGAATATCATAAGCCTTTCAGGCAAATATATATATATATATATATATATATATATATATATATATATATATATATATTATATATCCTTTCTCACGAGCAATCTCACATTAAAGAACGATGCCCTTGGTTCCCACCGTATCGGATGTCGGTTATCTCAAGGAGACGGCGAGTACCGAGACGCCTCGTCAGCAGAATCTGCCCAGCAAGCGAGTTCCCACTGACGCAGCATTCGTCTTTCATATAAATAGTGTAAATTGTAAATAAAGTTATGATTCGTTTTTAAGCTTCTATACTGTTAGTTTAATTTTGATTTTGTAAATAAAATATTTTTTAAAAAGTGAATTTTAAGTCGAGTGATAAACATATATATATATATATATATATATATATATATATATATATATATATATATATATATATATATATATATATATATATATATATATATATATATATATATATATATAAATATTCAGTATATCGCCTACACTATTTAAGGTAATATACTCACCTATAATATTAAACACGTGGCTTCTAATGTACTTACTCCAAACAAGCCTCTACTGTTAAGAGTGCTCGTAAATTTCAGTAGCGTATTTTCGAAACTACATCTTAAATACTATCTTATACATGCCCTAATTTGGGAGACGCTCAGTACATACAATTTATTGTTACAAGTCTTATCTGATAAACAATTTTAGGAACCATCCTGTTAAGGAAAGAATCTTTAAGTCATAAAATCGGTATGTCTTTAATAAGAAGTTCGACTCACTTAACGTAGAACTTAAAACTTTCAATTATTATTAACAAATTTGAATTAACACTGTTAAGTTAAAGCAAAATATTTTGACGTTAAAAACAATCACTTGTTTAAGGTCAAAATTGAAATGTATAGCACGCAGTTTAAGAAAAATATTTTAGTCACAAGTTGAAACAACATTTGTTTAAGTTTTAGGCATTAATTTAGCAGATATTATTTATGAAAAGCAAAATATGTTTAAGCAAATCAATAAATAAAAGGGTCGTGAACTTGGAGATAATTTCATCAGATAATACTAATGTCTGTCAACTATGGGGGTGATCAGTTAATTTCGTTTAAAATTATCAAAGAAAATTTGTTATCACAAGCCAGTGACAAAATACTTAAATGTTCATAAATGTTAATAAATGTTGTAGAAAATTAATTAAAATAATTTTTTAAAAGATCATTAAGTTCACTAGTTAAGAAAAATTGAAAGTTAAAGTTAACACTGCTGAAGACCAAAATTGAAAAGCTCAGAAATTTTCAAACATTTCAAAGGGAATTAAAAGCACTACCGGTTATTTTAAAATCACTTACAAAATTTGGGATCAAATATGTAAACACAAATATGGGTAAACACAGAGACTAACAAGTAGCGTCGAATACAAGAAACAGACTAAGTTGGCAACATTCCTTGAGTTTTTCTTCCTCGCGATAATTTAAAGTACCAGCCTTCTGTTCTTCTGGTTACCCCAGCAAGCTGTGCGCCTACATGGTTATTATGACGCACGATGATTTGGCGAACCCACGGGCGAAAATCTTACTTTAGAGCTAAGTGCAATGCAAAATTTCAGATAGAAACCCCGGCGTACATCGCCCGTGGAAGAAAAATTCCTTATCGATGGCTTCGGTACTATAGTGTAAACTTCACATCTTGGTTAGACTTAAAAGTTTTTATTTTGTCCCGTACGGACATTTTTCAGTGAAAAAGAAAAATTGATCAAAATTAGCCCCTCCGGGAAGAATTTAAAAAAATGTTATTCTGGATAAAAGAAATGATTTATTTTTCCCTATAATTTGATGCCGGAAGGTCAACATTTGTAGAAGTTCCGATCGATCAGCTGTTCACTCGATCGTAAAAAGTCCGAAAGTATAATTTTTTTTTTAAATCAGAATTATGTCATTTTTCCTTAATAAATTTTATTTTTATCACTTTTGGCTTAGACGCTATGAGTGAAAATAGGGTTATTTTATTGAGCTGTAAAAAAAGTCTAATTTAACGCAAACTGTCAGAAACAGTCTATTTTAACTATACCTTTAATATTCTGAAAGACTCAAAATATGTTTACAAACAAAAATTTTCCTGTTTTGAGATACCCCTAATTTGGAGCTCTCGTATCGTCCTTTATACGAGCATCCAAAATTCACAAATGAGGTTTTTCAGTATCATCTGTTATTCTCGCACCTAAATACCAACAATGAACTCATATATGTTGTTGACTGGCTTATATTTTATCCATTTATTGTTGCAGTAGTTTGAGAAAATCCGATTCAACTTGCCTTTTATTTATTTGCCTAAAGGGCTTATGATATTCAAGTAAATTATTTAGTTTAACAACAAAATGGTATAATACTATTGTTAAAGCATTGATTGTTCTTAGAATCCTTATTTAATCTGATGTAAATAAGTTGTTTCAGCGCCAAGTGAATATCAGATTCCGACCGGTTATACCAAGCCACTTGAGATCGTTTACATGTAAAAGGATAGGAGAAGTGGTTCTTGTTGCTACTAAGTTATTAGACTGGTTTTAAAGTTTTAATGTTCAACATTGGCTTATGGCCTTATACTGTCTTTGTGAATTGTTATTAAAAATTGCTTTGCTTTAGCTTTTAAGAATGAGACTGAAAGTTTTTTTATACTGAGACATTATGTATCCTTATTTTATAATAAAATTCCTTCGCAGTTTTAATTACGCGCCTATAGATAGTTTGTATTTATTAAAATTAATTAAAATGGAGTTGGCACATACTTTCTTAAATTGTGAAGAAATCTTACATTTTTTGAAGATATTCTAATACTTTGTGTTATCCATAATTTTTTTTCTTCTTTTGCTTCAGTTTTCCTTTGCGCATGATGATGTCTAAGTAACATCACTGCTCTAAAAAGTATGTTTTAAGTAGTACATTTAATGTATTTTACTGTAAATTCAGGGCCAGCGTAGCGCGAAGGGCTGTTTGTTTGCTGTTCGGCGCTCAAGGTCTCTGGCTTACATGACATTATTTATCCTTATTTTATAATAAAATTCCTTCGCAGTTTTAATTACGCGCCTATAGATAGTTTGTATTTATTAAAATTAATTAAAATGGAGTTGGCACATACTTTTTTAAATTGTGAAGAAATCTTACATTTTTTGAAGATATTCTAATACCTTGTGTTATCCATAATTTGTTTTCTTCTTTTGCTTCAGTTTTCCTTTGCGCATGATGATGTCTAAGTAACATCACTGCTCTAAAAAGTATGTTTTAAGTAGTACATTTAATGTATTTTACTGTAAATTCAGGGCCAGCGTAGCGCGAAGGGCTGTTTGTTTGCTGTTCGGCGCTCAAGGTCTCTGGCTTCATTCCGACCTGATGCAGACTTTGTTAAGAATACATAATGCTTTCTGATAGGTTGGTGGTTATTATAATAATATTATCTAATCGAATCTAATATTATTATCTACAAAAAAAAATAAGTATCTTTTATTTTCTTATAAAAACATTTTTTTAGATATACAGTGTAGTTTCAGAAGGCTACCTGAAAGTAAAAAAAAAATGTATTCCAGAATATTATATTTGCCTAAAAACGGTGGAAAACGTGAAATTTATTTTATCATTTATCAACTGCCTCCTGAGAACCAAAAAACCATAGCAATACCCTAAAATCACCTCTCAAATAGCATCGTTCAGATTCGACGATAACTGAAGGTCCCATATACCTGTGTAAATAACAGCTTAGACACACACCATAGGTATATGCGAGAGGTAGGCCGATATCCAGCAGTGGATGAAAAGGCTGTTGATGATGACTGTAAATTCTGGTTATATCACATTATTCGTCGTAAGTTACTCCTATGCATATATAGTTTTACAAAAACAGCGTTGTGAAATCAGTTTTGTCTTCATTGTGGTTTACGTTTGGTATTTTTGTCGGCCATAATGAGTTTATCGTCGGCAGATCTTGACAAGATCCGATCTGATAACATTTTTCGAGCACTTTCCGATGAATATGACAAATTATAAAGCAACAAAAATCTACAATTAATGATCTGGTGAACAAATGCACCGAGCTTGCGCAGTGGAGAACGCAAACAGACATCAAAGAAAAAAGATACAAAACGACTATTTTCTCGCAACCTTAATGAGCGTATCATTGGACTAAAACTAGAAAAAAAAAACATTGACAGTCAGCATCACCAGCAATCATAATTCGTTTCTTTCGAGACAAAACTCGTAGTCTTGTACATACTAATTAATACATTTTTATTCTAAGAACACTAAAGATAATATAGATAATCATTTAAATTTCAAAATAATCAATAATCGGGATGTAATTGAAATCAATAATTAAAGCTTTTGGTTCAGATCTTCTAAATATAACTTAAAAAAAATATGTTATTTTTTGTGCTGACCGCGTATTATTGATTATATAACTCATATAATAAACGAATGTATTATACTCGATTACTTTCCTGTCAGTTGAAAAGAATTTATAGTTCCACCATTAGCAAAAGTTACTGATCCCAAAGATATGCGTCAATTTAGGTCGATTACTGTGCTACCGACGTTTTCTAAAATTTTAGAAAGATTAATAGAAATACAAATTAGAACTCACTTAAGAAGTTATAATATATTACCTGTAAAGCAATCTGGCTTTTGTGTGGGGTACAGTTGTTCGAGCGCAATGGCGGATGTGACAGACGATATTTTTTACCCTTGTGATAATAACATGATAACTGCTTTGGTCCTGTTGGATGTTACAAAAACTTTTGATTTTGTAAATCACGTTCGCAGAGAGTCAAGATTGGAAATCACGTTTCAGATTCACTTAATGTAACGACTGGGTTGCCTCAAGGTAGCATATTAGGCCCATTATTATTTAGTGTTTATACTAGCAATTTTTATACAAATTTTAAATGCTGTAGCTATCATATATACGCTGATGATACACAGATGTATTATTCATTTTTTCCATCTGAGTGTATTGATATCAAAAATAAGATAAAATCCTACTTATATTCACTCTTTAAGACATCTATTGATCATATGCCAATGTTAAATCCAAGTAAGTCCGTCGTAATGCAGTTTGGCAACAAAAATGTCATTAACGATATAAATAATTTAATGAATTTGTCAATGAACAGTCTTCAAAGTAAAGAATAAACTAGTCTCGGTCTCAGTCAGATACAATAAAGACTAGTTTATTCTTTTCTTTGAATTCTTATAATCAGGTCTCTTAGAGAAGTATGGACGATTTCTTTGAATTAACAGTCTGCAAGTTTCCGTTGTGGGAAATGCCAAATGTGTAGGATTAACTCTTGATTCTCAACTTCGTTTTAAAAATAACATATCTTTTGCCCTTAAAAAAGCATATTGAGGATTAAAATCATTATAAATACATAGGCAGTATCTATATTAAAATATTAGAAAAGAATTATGTAACTCACTCATCCTGTCACACTTTATTCGCTGCGATAATGTGTACGACTAATTTTTGGTATCAAGAGAGCAAACCGAGTATTCCACAAGCTTAGAGCACTTTCATGCATTAATATGAGTAATAGAAGGAAACTACACGCAACTTGTATGTATTACAGAATTTCGAGCAGATGTTCACCATTTAAATCTTCGTAGAAATACATTAACTATCCCTAGAGATAAACATGCATTTTTTTAAACTTGCTTTTCTTATGATATAGCAATTATGCATCAATGCTTTACCCCTTGAGTTATCACAAACTACACTCTCAGTACAATCCTTTAAACATAAATTAAAGAAATATTTACTTTCTAGCCAACGAAACGAAAATTAATAGTACATGCTAGTAGAGCTTTCAGCAGCCTTCTTTTTCTCTATATCTTTAGTTCTCTTCTTCTTTCGCATTATCTTTCTTGTTTTCTTTTTTCTGCACTTCTTTTTGTGTTTTTTATCCTAAGCATATTTTGATCCAACAATTTTAGATCATATGTATTACTTAAACTGTTGTTCATTGCTAATGGTATTTTTTAATGACGTCACACCTATCATTATTTTAAATAAATTATGCCACTGTCGTTAATTTTACGTATTACTACTACTTCTGAGTGATGCCACCACCATATTTTTTGGAGGTATAAAATGGTATGTTTAATTTGCGCCTAAATAATTTCTTATATTAAGATGTGTGACCGCATTGTAAGAACAGAATCTGCCTTTATTCACTAATATTTTTATTGTATTTTTTTATGAATAATAATGTACAGGGTGTCCCATTTTCGTAGGTTTTACGGGGTTTCCAGCTTATGAGTAGAGATAGAGAGATGCGGTTTTCGCGACACCGTGCTACTTTTCGATGAAACTAAAGAGGCCGCAAACAGATTTGCCCTAACCATTTTAGTTTCCGTGCTACAGGGTGATTTTGAAAATTTGTCATTTTCGGACACCCCCTGTAACTCAGCTATCGTAAAATATATTTAAAATGTTTCAACTGGTATTTATAGATTTTTTCACGTAGAATTCAGTGGCATACTCAAATTTTTGCTGAGAGTCATAGTTTTTGACATATTGGCATAACCTACTATTTTTTAAATGGGAGACCCTATATATTATTTTTTCATCTTATTCTTCGTGTCGAGAGCTTTTCAAAAACATACCATAAGTCATATTTATTTTCATAAATAACATGAAAAAATGCATTTTTCTTTAAACGGATTTATGGCATAGCAGATCAATCGAAATAAGAGAAGGTGGCTGTGGTAGCCATGGCAACGCCAACAAAAATATGATCAGGCAGCCATTACTGCTGTCATTTTTGGCATTATTGCGTTTAAATTTTTCTTGACGTCTATTATAATTATTGTTTTTAATATGGCTCAGAATCAAAAATTTGAATATTTTGAGAAATATGATATGAACGCGTGTTTTATATTGTCTAATGAAGATGCAGATCAGGCGGCAGAGCTTTATCTGAACAGGTTAGTTCTTTTTTATCTTCCTGCATTTTGACTTTATTGGTTCGCTTTATTTTATCTTAGATATCCCGAGAGAAGACAACCAGAAAAAAGAATTTTTCAAAAAATTAAAAATAATCTTTGCCAATATGGATCTTTTAACAAGCCTCGATCGCGAACTTACAATAAAGACAACGAAGAATCTGAGGTCAACGTTTTAGCCCTCGTTCAGACAGCTCCTGAAACATCTTGCAGGAAAATAGACGAAGAGGCGGGTGTACCGAAAACCAAAGTGCAGAAAATTTTGGAAAAGCACAAATTCAAACCCTATAAATACAAACTTGTGCATCATCTGCATCCTGGTGATGCAGAGCGCAGATTGGAGTTCTGCAATTGGTTTATAAATATGAAGGCAGAAGATATCGATTTTGAAAAAAAGATTATTTGGTCAGACGAGGCACATTTTACTAGTTCAGGGATTTTAAATAGACACAACACGCGATTTTGGAGTCAAGAAAACAACCATGTTATTTTTCCTAGGGAGCGTCAGGGCAGATTTGGATTCAATGTCTCCTGTTTTATTTTCAACCGAAAAATAGTTTACCAAATATATGAAGGAAATCTGAATTCGATTGGTTACGTGCGAATCCTAGAAGACGCATTAGGAATTTTGGATGATGTTCCCTTGGCTCAACTAAATAGGATTTATTTCCAGCAAGACGGAGCTCCAGCCCACAATGCCAGAATAAGTCAAAACTGGCTTAACGACCATTTTCCTGGAAGATGGATAGGAACACACGGACCTGTTCGCATTAAAAAGAATTTTTAAAGTTTGTCACACTTGTAGGACACATAATGGTCTACAATTTGAACAATATTTGTAGTTTTAATGAAATTATAATTATTACCTTTTACCTACTTCCTAATTTTTTCTGATGCTGTTACTTTGTTATTTCGTTAATAAATATTTGTTAACTTTTTCCATGGCTCCACAGCCACCTTCTCTTATTTCGATTGATCTGCTATGCCATAAATCCGTTTAAAGAAAAATGCATTTTTTCATGTTATTTATGAAAATAAATATGACTTATGGTATGTTTTTGAAAAGCTCTCGACACGAAGAATAAGATGAAAAAATAATATATAGGGTGTCCCATTTAAAAAATAGTAGGTTATGCCAATATGTCAAAAACTATGACTCTCAGCAAAAATCTGAGTACGCCACTGAATTCTACGTGAAAAAATCTATAAATACCAGTTGAAACATTTTAAATATATTTTACGATAGCTGAGTTACAGGGGGTGTCCGAAAATGACAAATTTTCAAAATCACCCTGTAGCACGGAAACTAAAATGGTTAGGGCAAATCTGTTTGCGGCCTCTTTAGTTTCATCGAAAAGTAGCACGGTGTCGCGAAAACCGCATCTCTCTATCTCTACTCATAAGCTGGAAACCCCGTAAAACCTACGAAAATGGGACACCCTGTACAGGGTGATTTTTTTTTCGATGATATTATAGGGTATAGGCTGAACGGTAAGAGATACAAAACAACTAAGATACGTCTCTCTTTTTTAGTGTTTAGTTTAATGGCGCGGTCAGATCTAGGCTAACTGGATTGATTTAGAAAATACAGGGTGATTCTCAAAATCTCTCATTTCTTATTATCTTTTATTACTCGGTTATTTATGGAGATAAAAAAAACGTTAAATACAAAAGTTTTATGACTTTTTATGTAGAATCCAGCGGCGTACTTATAAAAAATATAGGTCTCAACATGTTTAACTTTTCGTAGTTTTTATAAACATTCATTTTGGGCACCTTTTTTTTAAAATATAATCGAAAACTGAATTTGACAATCAATACTTAATTGTTATTTAATTTTATGACATGTAAACAAAAACAAACGCCTAAAGAATTCAGTTCATGGCCAACTAAAAATAAATATTTTTTGGTATTTTAGCTATTTAGGACAAAGCAAAATATTAAGTGTTATATATTGTTGTAATCCTAAGAAAAAAATGCAATTTTTCTAGATAATTAGATATAGGGTAATCCATTTAAGAAAATGCTACTTTTGATAATATCTCAAAAATTAAAACATCTATATTTTTTTAAGTACTCCGCTGGATTCTACGTAAATAGTCATAAAACTTTTATATTTAAAGATTTGTTTATCTCCATAAATAACCGAGTAATATAAGATAATAAGAAACGGGAGATTTTGAGAATCACCCAGTATTTTCTAAACCAATCCACTTAGCGTAGATCTGACCGCGCCATTAAATAAACACTACAGAAGAGAACGGGACACGTATCTTAGTTTTTCTGTATCTCTTACCGTTCAGCTTATACCCTATAATATCAGCGAAAAAAAACCACACTGTACAGTTTGCTTTTTGGTGAATATTAAACGATTATTATTATTATTATTATCGAAATTGACAATCAATTTCTCAACACATGTTGTCTCACTATGTGGCAAGTACTCAGCAGGACTGCCATCTGGATGTCGATGAAGGTGTTAGTATGCAGTCCTATGATTTTTAGGTTCTATTTTAGGGTTTTTGGAACTAGTCCAGTTGATGATACAATGATCAGTATCACATGAACCTTATTCAGTCGCCACATCTGCTATATCTTGATAGCCAGCTCCGCATATTTGGCCTTTTTCTCTTAACCTTTATCCAACACTTTGTTATTGATGGGCACAGCGACATCTACCAAATAAGCCGTCTTTGTTTCCTTATTTAACAGTACCACATCAGGCCGATTATTCGTCACCGACTATCAGTGATAATTGCCCGGTCGTAGTACAATTTGAAGGTATTATTTTCAAGCACTGAACTTGGTTGATATTTATAATAGGGCACAAAGGTGTTCAGGAGCCCGTATTTACTGGCAAGCTTCTGGTGTGTAATGTTATACACCTGGTTATGTCGCTGGAGATGGTCCGTGTTTGCTAGGTATGTGCAGCCAGATGTGATATGCTGTATAGTCTCTGATCTCTCTCTCTACAGTACCGGTCTTTGATGATAAATTTCATGAAATTTCGTGTGTTAATAACTTGGTCTTGTATTGCCATCACAAATCCTTTTGTCTCTGGGAATAGTTGTCCATCCTTCAACCACCTGTTGGATGCTTCCTTATCTATGTGTGACTGATTCAAGTCATTATGACGTCGGCCGTGCAGTGCCATTTGAGCCCACTGTTCTTGTTAGTCGGGGTCTGAAAGTGACTTTAGGATGATGTTGTTGCGAGATTGAGTGGAGAGTACGAGTTGTCACTTAAGGTCACTGTACGGTGGATGCTTGATATTTGTGCCTTGCTGGTGAAGACATCTCTCGATTTTTGCAGCTGTCGGGAGTGCGAATTGGTCAAGTCAACAAGGGTTCTTCCACCTTCTCTTCGTGGTAAGGTCATTCGGAGAGTTGATGACTTTGGGTGGTGTGACTTGCACTTGGTCATCATTAGCCGATTAGTTTGTTATAGTCTCTCTAGCTCCTTGTTAGTCCATTTCAAGATTCCGAAACTGTAGGTCAGCACGGGCCCAGCATAGCTGTTAATTGCTGTAATGAGATTTCCAGTACTGATCTTTCAGCTTGGTCTTTCCTTGCTTATCCTGGAGCAGTCTAGCTTGTAGGTCCTAGGTATTTGTAGGTCTCTCCCTGGTTCATCGCTAGAACTATTTCTCCATTGAGTAGGGCTACATCACCATTAATGACTTTGCCATTTCCGATGGTTAAGATTTTACATTTTTCCATTCCCAATTCCATATGAGTGTCTTTCGAGAAGGTGTATATCACATCAATAAGCTTTTTTGTCGATTTTGGTTTCCAACATAGAGCTTAACATCATCCATACACAGAAGGTGGGATATGGTTCAGGAAATGTCTCTATTGGCTTTGATGTTGAAGGCATGTCCTGTATTGTTGAGCAACGTGGAGAGGAGGTTCATTGCTAAGCAGAACCAAAGTGGACTTAACGAGTCTACTTGGTAAATTCTTCTATTGATGTGTATCTCATCGGTGATAAAAGATTGATCGCCCTTATAGATCCTCAGGTTAGTTCTCCACTGGTGATTCATAGTTGCCATGAAATTGATGATCATAGGATGAATTTTGTATATTCCTAGTACGGCTATAAAAGCAGTGTGTATATTGTGTTGCTTTATCTGTGCCTGCTTAAGTAACACAGAGTGGATGATAAGTTGTCTTTGCATCCTTGTTGGTCTCGAATGCATCCCTTCTGTTCCTTGGTTAATAGGATAGGTTATTACTGTCAATATGGTGATAATATACGATTTGCAATGCATTCTGTTAGGATCTTGTACACGGTGGGCAAACAGATGATGGGCCTGTACTGGGACGGGTCTTCTGTCCTATTGCTTTTAGGTAGCATAATTGTAGTGCCTAGCATTAGAAATATGGGGGTTGTCTCCCATATGATACATTATTTTGGTAAAATGACAGGCCATAGCTTCATGGAGGACCTCAAATTTCTTATACCAAAAATGTAGCATTTCGGTTATGCTCTTGATTTTTCCTAGATGTTAAACCAATACTAGGTCAAATGCTTTTTGCTCGGCAGCATCTTCTCAAAATTCAAAATATATGACATTTCGAGAACTACAATATGCAGATAGAAACAAGTCATAGCTGTATAATATTAAAATCTGAAAAATAATAAAATTGCACGTAATATATAACTACATCAGATATATACTTAACTAATTAATATACAAGATAGTCAATTTTCAATTCACACACTTACACAGCGTTAGTCAAATTTAAGGATGGATGATTATGGTTATTCAAAATGGAAGGTCGCTCGTAAATGATAATAGTCGAATACATTATCTAAGTTTCCCCAAATAAACAACAAATTCGTTTATGGAATAAAATTAGCTGTCAATAGTTTTTTTAATTCGAGTTTAAATTTATTTGTAAATGCGATAGTTTTTATTGACAACGGTAACAGATTAAAAATTCGACTACCGGCACAGAGAGAAGATTTTTTATACATTTCTAAATTGTGCTTTAAAAGCGAGACATTAAACTTATTCCGAGTGACATAGTTATGGTAAGAACTATTAGGCCGACAAACATGTTTGTTCTTATGAAAATAAGTCAACAATTTTAGTAAATAAATTGAGTGGACAGTAAGATTATTATTTTTGCGCAAAGTTTCTCTACACGACGTTAAGTATGACAGATCAAAAATAATCCGAACAACCCGTTTCTGTGCCACACATATCCTACTGATGTCATATACTGAAGGCATAGACACTTAGAAGGATTTCAAGAGTTACATAATTCTTTAAAGAGTTTAATACATAGGAGCTCTTATTGTTTTTTGAACACACCTTAGAAATTTGCCCATTCCAGGTTAAATCATTATCAATGGAGACATCCAAGAAATGTATTGAATCACTTAAAACCAGCTTGTGACCATCTAGATCAAAAATGAGACCACGTGATGTTTTTATTGCCATACAGTTTTTCCTAAACCAGGAAGAAAAAACCTTTAGAATAAAATTGGCTTTACTCCTCAATGCAGCCCTATCCGGATCCGAGACAATAACTGTGGTATCATCGGCATACAAGAATACTCTACCCTGGAGATATGTTCGGGCAAATCATTAACGAAAAGAAGAAAAATTAGCGGGCTTAAGATAGTACCATGAGGTGTTCCATTATTTTGATCAAAAAGACCAGCCTGTCGTCAACTCTCACCGAAAATGTCCTGTTAGTTAAAAAAGAAATGATCCAGTCGTTCAAGTTACCCCTTATCCCAAAACTGTTTAATTTTAAAGCCACAAAATCTTCATCAATAGTGTCAAAAGCGCGAGTAAGATTAAAAGAGAAGGAAATTACAGTTTCTTCTAACAATCTTATCTGTTATATATTGAACAAGGTCAGTGCAAGCACTTTCAGTAAATAGCCCGACGAAAGCTATGCTGACGATCTGAAAAAATATTATATTTAACCAAAAAAGAATATATTTTGTTATAAACGAGTTTCTAAAATTTCAGAGAAGCAGAGAAATAGAGAAATAGGTCTATAGTTTTCGACTAGACAGGGGTCTCCTTTCTTAAATATGGGTACGACAATGGCAGTTTTAAGGCATTCAGGAAACACTCCGGACTCAATTGAAACATTAAACAGAATAATAGTAAAAGGAGAGTCAGCCTTCTTGTATCAAAATTTATTAGAATATTAGAAGAAGGCTGACTGGAGTTTTAAGTTCCTCGTTCTCCTTTTACTATGACAATGTCCCTTCTGGAAAGTAGATTCGAATTTACTATTAAACAGAATAGTAAGAATATTAGCTACTTCGCCGATAAATTTCTTTATAAATGACATGAGGATATCCTCAAATCCCGCAGAATGCATATTTGGAAATTTATCCACTCTATCAATTATTTCGTTACTAGTAATAGGTTCATAAAACATTGAATTTGGGACATGCTTTTTGGTCAAAGTACAATTATGAGAAAAGTTTCCATTAAAATGATTGTTAAGTTTTTCCTCTATCGCCAAGGATAGATAACTTCCGAAGATCGAGGCAATTTCACTAGGATTTTTTGTTAGTGTATTATAATGTGGATCAGAGATCTTTTATTTTTTTGGTACTATATTAGCTTGAATATTGTCAACAATATTCCATGATTAAAAAAAGTGAAGAAAGTGTCCATATTATCTCAGAGACCTGGTAATGAACAAATCAAAAAAGAGAAATTGCCTTAAACAATGGTTTCCCAATGAAAACATTCAACAAACTTTTTTATAAATTTATGAACAAATACAAACTCTCTTATAACATAATACATAATAATCTAATTAATACAAACAAATTCAGAGTTTTAACATACTTTGGAAATATATCTCTACATTTAGCTAAATTTTTTAAGTCATTTAATATTTCCATATCATTTAAAACAAACAATACTTTAGAACAATACATAGTTAGAACCAAAGACAAAAAGGATAGTCTTGAGAAATCTGGAGTTAGTGGTGGAGAACTATCGATAGTCACCACTATCGATAGTCTTGGTCTTAACAATTGATAATTATCGATAGTGCCAATTGCCATATTTTTTTTCAAGAAAATAAAATAATACAAAAACAAAGGTACTTTTTTTAAACGGTTTTATTAATTAACCATTCATTTCTATTTAAAAATGTAAGCATGTCTACATTTTTGGGTTTTAATCTAGATCTTCTCTTGGATACAATATGTCCAGCTGCGCTAAATGTGCGTGCCGATTCGGTAGAAGATGCTGGGATACATAAATACTTCTGACAACACAGCTGAAGAGGATGTAAATAATTTCCATTCACCTGTAAAAGACAAAGTGAAAAATATTAGTAACTTGCATACTTAATATCCCACTTTTTTATATAAAATATGCAAAAAATAATAACTCGAGGGCTTAAAGGCATACAGTCTTGGACAACAGAGTGTTTTAAAAAGTACAAAGAGTTAATTTCTTTAAATGATACCGAATTAATGAAAATTAATTACAATGTTAAACAATTTTCTTTTATATAAATATACTATTAATAATAGAAAATAATAAATATATCTCACCCTCCAAAATAGACGTGAGTCAGTCTTTTGTTCAGCATTTTGTCGCTCCATATACTGACGCCTAGTAATAATTGTATCCGCAGTAGCTGATTTAACTTTTTGATGAACCCTTTCTTGTACGAAACCAAATAAAGATGAGCTGCTACTACTGCTGCTAACGTTGCTACAATCACCATCGGCAGGAGTATTGTCTCCCTCCTGTTATTTTTAAAAGGAAAACCATCTCTTGCTCTAGATACAATGCTGCGGATTTGGCATTTTCAGAGTTTCTGAAAACTTCCTGTTTAAATCGAGGATCAAGCAAAGTGCCCATTTGTGCCAATGTTCTTTTCTCATACGGAAAAACTCTAAGTTGCACTGCCTGTATGAGTTTTTCACAAAGTTGTTTACCTTCCTCGGTTAACAAACCAGGTTTTAGGTTATTTAAGTTATTAAAAATACCAAATGGTATGGGTATTGCCAAAGAAATAGTTACATAATTTGTTCCTGATATCCTGAAAGCAGCTTAATATTTTCTCAATTTCTTTTAGGGATGTAACTTGTTCTAGAGTTAAGGGAGATGGAGCTTTCTTTAACTTGCAAGTGTCCTGTTTAAGGCATCATTGGTCTTTATTATTCGAGCTATCATTTCAAATGCACTATTCCATCTCGTACTGACTTCTTGAATTAATCTGTATGGTGTTTCTATATCTTGTTCTTTTTTAAATATTTTTGCTGGCAACGTTGCTACTTTTCACAAATCTCACTATATCTTTACACTTGTTGAGAAGTTGTTTTATTGGTTCTATCCCTATGCTCTCTTGAACTACCAAATTTATAGTATGTGCAAAACATGGAATATGTTTTTTTTTAATATTTCACATGCTTTTATCATGTTCGATGCATTGTCTGTCACAATACATGTTATTTTTTTATCAATATCCCGCTCACTAAATATTGTATGTAATTTAGTTGCTAAATTCGCAGAAGTATGATGTATTCCATTTGATAGTGGTTTGGTTGATAACACTGCAGATTTTAGTTCGAAGTCCTTAGTAATAAAGTGGCATGTAACAGTTATGTAAGATTCACTCGTCATTGATGTCCAGGAATCTGAAATTATAGCAACATATTTTACATCATTTAAAATGTCTTTTAGCATTTTTGAAGAATCTGTAATTATTTTCTTCATAATTGTTTCACCGATAAAATACTTGCTCGGTAGAACATATTGTGTATTTAATAATTGAAAGAAAGACTTAAATCCTTTATCCCTTTATCTGTTGCAACCATAATTGCCAATGCTCTGTCCAATTATTTTTTTGTTTTGGAATTGGTATCATAATGCAATTTTTGCTTAAAAAAAGAACTAATGTTGATTCACTAGTACTACCACTACCAGAAGGAGTATTACAGTTAGAGACCCTATCGCTGATAAGATTTGGATGAAACCGATTGAGGTGATCAGCCAAGTTGGAAGTATTTCCACTCGTTTTATACTCCTTGCCACAGTTTAAACACTTTGCTAACTTTTTGTCTCCAGATCTCTTAAAAAATTTCCAAATTCAGAAAATTGTCTCCCATTATTTATTTTGTTTGAACTCGTGTTTGAATCTTCAACCGAAATGTCTATATCTGTGTCTCCCGCTTCAGAATGAGAGTCTCTGGCGTCCTGGGGTGGGTCTTCACCTTGAGAGTTCTTTTTTTTTCTTACCTACAAAAATTAATGTTTTTTTTTATTTTTTATGAACAGTAACTAGAGGTTAGGATTTTTTTTCTGTTGTAAATATAAATTTTAGCTTACTTGTGCGGGTGCCTGATTTCGAAGACTTTATATTTAAGAATTTTTCCATCATGGATGGTGAAAACAAACAGAAATGCTGCTAGTTAGGATAAGATAATCCCTCGATTCGATTTGTTTTTTGACGATCTAAATTTTAAATTCTTAACCTCAATAAATTTTCAAGCAAATTCTCTTCTCTCTCTCTCTCTCTCGCTGTTCCAAACCCCGCTGGTTGTGACTTCACTCTAGACGATCGTGAGAAAACATTATGTGTTAATTCCACGTGCGGGCTTATTTTTTCAAAAAACCTTAGTCGCTCGCTTACCCTCATTTTTAGAAGATTAAGAAATGTAAACAGAACAACTGCGTAAAAAATAAACGTTGTGAGGGGAGTTATGGACCACTAAGATTAAAAAAGACAGCTATCAAAAACTACCGATTGTATTAAAAAAAATATCGATTGTTTTTGATAGTCCGAACTCTCGATAATTATCGATAGTTGTCCACCACTATTTGGAGTTTATTTCCTTCATTGTGGAGCAGTCTTCCGGTTCGTTTCGTCGAAGGCAGACCTCTGTGTTATAACATAAGTGGTTCCACGTGTTCGGTTTTGCTGCTTTATTTCGGGGGGAAGCGGGAGACTCAACCGCTCAGAGTGGTAACTAACGACCCCGCTAAAAAGGGAGCAGACGCTGTGAACGTGTGAGGCCTAGTTGTTCCTGCATTCTATCCCGTTCGTCTGCCGCAGTTCTACATAGAATATAAGCGTAATGGCCGCTAAGTGACGGGAGTGGGAGGGGTATGGGGATAGCTTGAAAGAAAAGGTCATCTCGTGAAACCAGTAGTACTCTCAAGGGGCATCTAGTGGAAGCCAAGATGCATTAGAAGAGTTTATTAAGAAAGACAAATTTAAAGATATTGAAATACACGGGGTGACCGGAAGCTCAGAGCTCACCATCCGGACATCCCATCGATAACGTCTCCAAACCGGAATAAGATGTAAATTATCTGGAAGGGTCGCTCCAGCTCCAACTGCCAAAAACATAGATTGGAATTGGAATTCATTGTGGAGAGTGCCCTGCTGTTTACGTGGGACAATCGGGTAGAAAAATTTCGGCAAGAATCCAGGAACACCTCAGCTTGGTTACAAAACATCAAAATACAGATATTTCTAATACAAAAGCTGCCTTTGTAAATCATTTGTTATCCTCAAAACATCGTTTTTCCATATCTGACAATGTAAATATAATTCACGAATGCGATAAAAGTAAGAAGTTGGATCTTTTAGAAAAGATGGAAATAACAAAAGCTAAAAAGAGCCCCATCCTTACCTGCGTTAATGAAGTGTTTATTTTGAGCCTCATTTGATTTTTAACAATATTTCAAAAGAATAACTACATATTTTTATTTTGCATAACGTTCAAGCTTTTTCTGTCATTTTCACTAATTCTTCTTCTTTTTATTAATGTAACATGTACTTTACGACAGTTAGTCAAGTTCATCTTGAATAATCTCTTCTTTTTTCGTTTTGACCTATCGCCTATTTTAGTTTACTAATCACACCTTTATTTCTAAAGTTGGGGTTGATAAAACTTATTCTACAAGGAAGACAGGAATTTAATTTTGCACATAACTTAAATAGATTATCATTAAAAACGGTTATTTGCCCGTTATTTAATCGGTTTAGAGGAACACCTACAAAAGTAATATTAGTGTCTGAACATTTCTTTAAACGGTTCCAAATATTTTTAAATATAGGTAATTTCAAATTTCTTTGAAAAATTGTATGCCCTGCTACTTATATTTGTCTTTCAATGTGTAGTTTCTGGCTAGCTCATCTACGTTCTCAATTACTTGATCGAGAAGGGTATCTGGTTTAAAAATAGATTCCAAACGATAATTATCACTGGTAATATATTTACTTATATAAGAATTAATTTACCATAGTCATCGGCAAGTAAAGGCACCCTCCTCGCATTTAGGGTCGATTTTTGGTAGTTTCATAGACGGCGCCTGCGATTCGTTACAAGGCACAAAAACATCACATTGCGTTACAATGCTTGTCGTATACTTACTTTTTTTGACAAAAGAACTAAGTACTCTCCTAATGCCTAGCATTTTTTCTGGCTTGGTCATGGTGCCGCAGTTTATATTAAGACACATCGTCTTAGTGCTGCATGTGGTATTTGTTATAGACTTGGACCTTTTTAAGGAGTCCTTTAATTGTAAAACTTTCTCCTGCGGACTTTTAGTTGCAAAGTCATTGGTACGAATAGTTTCATTTAAGTCATTTTCCCTAGTTGAAGCCTCGTTTAAGAATCTCTCGTACTGCTCTTTGATTTGATTCCAGTTGTCTGCTTTTAAACTCAGACTCTAAAGTAACCCCGTTGAGAGTCTCTTCTAAAATACTTCTAAATTATCTGGAAGGGTCGCTCCAGCTCCAAGTGCCAAAAACATAGATTGGAATTGGAATTCATTGTGGGGAATGCCCTGCTGGTTACGTGCGACAATCGGGTAGAAAAATTTCGACAAGGATCCAGGAACACCTCAGCTTGGTTACAAAACATCAAAATACAGATATTTCTAATACAAAATCTGCCTTTTTGAATCATTTGTTATCCTCAAAACATCGTTTTTCCATATCTGACAATGTAAATATAATTCACGAATGCGATAAAGGTAAGAAGTTGGATCTTTTGGAAAAGATGGAAATAACAAAAGCTAAAAAGAACCCCATCCTTACCTGCGTTAATGAAGTGTTTATTTTGAGCCTCATTTGATTTTTAACAATATTTCAAAAGAATAACTACATATTTTTATTTTGCATAACGTTCAAGCTTTTTCTGTCATTCTCACTAATTCTTCTTCTTTTTATTAATGTAACATGTACTTTACGACAGTTAGTCAAGCTCATCCTGAATCTCTTCTTTTTTCGTTTTGATCTATCGCCTCTCATCAAATAAATTTACATCGGGGTCTCCGATTGGTCATTCAAGCCCTTGTTTCGTATTTTATTGTTTCTTTGTATGTACTTTGTAAAACGTGTTTTGTTTATGATAAAGTTATATATTATTTAATTGTATTTTCCGTTGTAACGTATATTTATTTTAGGTCTGATGATGCCCGTTAGGGCGAAACATGTAACCTATTCTTAACTTATACTTATTTTCGACTGAGACCTAGACTTTGTGTATATATTTTTTAATTTGAATATTCCATGATATTTTTGTTTTATTTGTGGAATTGACGATTAAATTATCATAATAAAGTTGTTTTTCTAGCTGATTTTTTTTGTATTAAGGTTTTTTCAAAGACTGATACTCTTCCCAAATCGCTTTCTCATTTGTATGGTTTTTCAACCAGTTAAGCCTTCTAAGTTCCTCTAATTCATTATATAATCCCTGTGAAAAGGTAATTTTATCTTTTTATCTATATTTTTTCTGTTGCAAAGGTACTCAGATCTCAAAGCTCCAGCAAAAGCTGTAAAAGAATACACTAAAGTCCTCATCGACATTATGACCTTTGATTTCCTTATAAACTGAGTGAAAATAGTATGAACAATTTTCAATACTACAAAGACGAATATTACGGAGGAAATAGACATCAGTGTCGGTTGTATTAAGAAAAATAGGAAAACGGAGGTAAACCAGCTATCCAAAATGGTCAGAAAGACCGGGGTCAAAGTTGTTACATTTACTGATCATTTCCGGTCTATCAGTTACCACATAATCTAAAATGAAAGAAAAGGTGAATTTAGGACCAGTGCACACCCTTGTAGGAGTACTTACTAACGAGGATAGCTGAAAGAATTCAAAAAGGTCAGACAGCATCTTGTAACTCATGCTCAAACTAAACCCATCAACATTCAAATCTCCACACAATATTATAAAGCTAAAATTAGATGTTGCCTGGGTTAGTATTTCATTCAAAATATTAATAAATTGGATAAAATCCCCGTTGGGAGGTCAATTCCAGTGTCCAGTTTAATACATGAGCATTCTAGAATTGTTTCCGCAGAAAGGTTACTTATTAATTCAAAATTAACTGCCCTTGAAACTAAATAATTTTTTAAGTATATGACTGAACGACCGTGGGGATGATCACTCTTAGAAAACTGACTGAGGATTCTATAGTTATTAATATAAATTTCTTTCCATTTATCCTTAATCAACCAATGCTCATTTAAATATAAAATCTCCGGTGAAAATTGTTGTCAAAACAAATCCAACAAATTAACTTTATTTGACAAACACTGTATATTTATGTGAAATATTTTAAAGTCAAAAACATTTCCCTTGTGAATTCTTGATGGTTCTAAATATACATACATTTCCTCCAGCCCCCATTGGGGCAGACGTGGGTATAAAAAAGAGTTTTTATCAGAGGCAGTATCATTTTCTGATCCTTTACAACTATCTATAGACACATTATCAATATCATGAGAAAGGGTATTACTAACATCTTTGTTAAAAACAGTTCCTCAAATAAAGTTTTATTCACATTCGAATGGCAAACAACATACTATCATTATGTATACTATCCACTAAACCAATAAAAATGAGATTATTTTGCTTAACAATAAAATCACGAACATCAGAGCTTTAAACTTAATTTTGGTTTACTAATCACACGTTTATTTCTAAAGTTGGGGTTGATAAAACTTATTCTACCAGGAAGACAGGAATTTAATTTTGCACATAACTTAAATAGATTATCATTAAAAACGGTTATTTGCCTGTTTTTCATCGATTTAGAGGAACACCTACAAAAGTAATATTAGTGTCTGGACATTTCTTTAAACGGTTCCAAATATTTTTAAATATAAGTAATTTCAAATTTCTTTGAAAAATTTTATGCCCTGCTACTTATATTTGTCTTTCAATGTGTAGTTTCTGGCCAGCTCATCTACGTTCTCAATTACTTGATCGAGAAGGGTACCCGGTTTAAAAATTTTCCAAACGATAATTATCACTGGTAATATGTTTACTTATATAAGAATTAGTGTTTTTACCGTAGTCATCGGCAAGTAAAGGCACCCTCTTCGCATTTAGGGTCGATTTTTGGTGGTTTCATAGACGGGGCCTGCGATTCGTTACAAGTCACAAAAACATCATATTGCATCACAATGCTTGTCGTACACTTAGTTTTTTTGACAAAAGAACTAAGTACTCTCCTAATGCCTAGCATTTTTTCTGGCTTGGTCATGGTGCCGCAGTTTATATTAAGACACATCGTCTTAGTGCTGCGTGTGGTATTTGTTATAGACTTGTACCTTTTTAAGGAGTCCTTTAATTCTAAAACTTTCTCCTGCAGACTTTTAATTGCAAACTCATTGGTACGAATAATTTCATTTAAATCATTTTCCCTAGTTGAAGCTTCGTTTAAGAATCTCTCGTACTGCTCTTTGATTTGATTCCAGTTGTCTGCTTTTAAACTCAGACTCTAAAGTAACCCCGTTGAGAGTCTCTTGTAAAACACAACTGTTATCGCCAGAACTACTATCATCACTGACATTAGTCCGCCTTCTACCGCAGCAAATACCGAATTTTGCTGTTTCCAGGTGGCAATACATGATTTGTGAACAATTCTACTGCATTCAACACAAACATACTGGTAAAAGGACTTGTCACAACATTTGTATCTAACGGACATCTTAAAAAGATAATACGACTTGGCTAGACCAAGAAGATGAGACAACAAAATCCGTTCTTATTGGACTACTCTGGTAATTCCTTCTATTTAACTAATAGTTCCACTACGAACAAAATTATTCCATACAACAAAAACACATTCTCCAATAAAATAAAATTCCATCCAAGGCAGACAAGAATGATTGGAATATCAGTTCTCCGGTGCACTTCTTCCCAGAAAAAAAGTGTGAATTCCCAAGTAAATAAATAAACTTATGTTTCTTTCTTGGGAATAATAAATTTGATAATATAGTGTTTAGATGAAAATGTTTTAATTGATGTTCAGGTCAACAACATTTGATTAGTTTTTTCTTTCTTTTTTCTTTTCTTAAATACGTAGAACACTTTTCCTTAATTGTCTAGAATACTACACTACTTGGGGTTTTAAAAGTTTGATACTGAAGACTTGTTTACGAATAAAACGGCACTAAATTCATGTATTAACAAACACCGCAGACACACTAAAATCCAAAAATGGTAGAGTCAATTCAATGCAACCGAACCGAGAAACGTATATGTGTATAACCACCGAACACTAACAAGACAAGAAGGGGCACAGTCCGTCGGAACTTTCATGTTGTCCTCACAGTAACGCGCCAAGGATTCCGAGAAATTCATATAGCTGTGCAGGTATCCATCCTTTTACGAGGTTGATGAAACCCGCTAACGATTAAAAAGAATAAACGTTTACTTACCGAGGTGATTTAAAAACGTGTTTAAAAATATCTATCCGTAATTGTTATTGTGGCCTATTTTGCTTTATATGTATTAAAAGAATAACGAGGAAAACGTCAAGTTGTTTAATTAATAGATCTTAATATAATTATAAAAATTACTGTTTGTAAAATTGAATTAAAAATCAATTAAAAAAAGAAATTAATTGTTGAACATTTTAATCCAAGATGGCGGAACAAAATGGCGGCTTAATAAAGTATTTAAAAATTCAGCCTAAAAACTAATTGTGGTGTAGAGATAAATTAGTAAACCTGTGGTACTAATTCAAGATGTCGGAACAAAACTGCGGCCAAATAAAATATTTGTAATCGTGAAAAAAATCACCCCAGATTTTATATATTTTCAGGTTTTAGGGTCCTAGATGCTAAAAAATATGTTTCATCATATCCGTTGGTCCGTCTGTCAATTTGTCTGCCCGACTGTCAGTTTGCGACATAGCTTAAAACCTACTCATCAGATTAACTTCCATTTTTGGCAACAATTAAGAGTCATATGGGGATGACATAGTAATATTTTGGTAAATACCCAATATGCCGGAACAAGACAGCGGACTAGTGAAACGTTAAAAAAAATATTACTAAAAAACTAATTATCCAATTTCCTCAAATTTTGCACAAAAATCAAGTGTTAGGAATAACTGGTAACATTTTGGCATGAATAAAAGATAGCAAATTAAAATGGTGGCCTGATAAAATATTTAAAGAATCGGCCTGAAAAAATTACTTATTAGATTAATTTCAAATTTTGTGCAAGCAATAGATGTGATATCAGATAAACTGGTAAAAGTGGCACAAATTGAAGATGGTGGAACAAAATGGCGGCCAATAGTTTTTTTTTAAATTCAATTGACATTAAATTTTATAGCAAAATTAAATGTGATATAGGGATAAACCTCGATAAAAACTGGCAAAATTCAACATGACGTAACAAAATGCCAGTGTTTGTCAGTGTAAAAAGTACTTTTTAAATTTATTTTTATTTAAAATCAAGTGTGGCATAGGTAGAAACCAGTAAAATATTGGTAGGAATCCAATATGATGGAAAAAAATGGCACTTTTCACTATTCCTAATAAAAGAAAAGATTCATAACGAGGAAAGTTCCGACTAAAGAAAATTTACCGATTTTTTAATAGATGTATGTAGATAATGTAAACACTACAGCATTGCCGTCCGTACTTGAAAGATTTATATGGTCGCACTTTTAAAGAACTATTTTTTGTCACTATTAGTATATAAATATTTTTATATTCTTCGATCATATCAAGAGTTACATTAACCAAAACTTTATTAATATTTTGGATACACTTTGCACATTCAACCTCATTAAGATATTTTTGAGTAAATAATTTCTTGAATGCCTTACAAAATTGTATTGGGATTGGATTTCTCGAATTTTCGCCAGAATTTCGTATCAGGACAAAAGAAAATTCCAGGCATTCCTGATTAAGGAAGGTTTCTTGTTTAAAGAAATGAGTAATTCTTGCGTTTTAAAGTTTCCTATAAAGATAGGACGGAGTTAATCGTAAGTTTCCAGCCATTTACCAAGCACAAAACACTAAGTAAATTGCTTATTTTAATTTTTAAAAACTAAAATACTAGTCACACGTCGCGCCGGCAATTATAAAGACAATTGGTATATATGAATGTTCGGTGGTATATTTTAATACTTTATTATTTATTTAGTATTTGCTTTAGTGTATCCTGACACTCATATAGTTTTTGTTGATGGTTGAGATCGGTGGATTTTGTACCTATCTTCTTAAATATTTTCTTAATCGCGTTTTATGTCTGCTTGATTCTTTCGAAATTCTGTAAATCTTCCTAGTTCCTGTCTCAAATCATCAAATGTCGACTCAAGTCTTTTCTGCCATATGGGTTTTTGTTGGTGTGTAGCTTTGCGTATTTTCTTCTGGGAATGTACTTGTTTATGGCATCTAAAGACGGCGACAGCAGAGCAGTAGATGTGTGTGTGGAGCTTCTCAAGGGTGTCATACTCCAAACTAAAATCGACTAGTGCGGTGTTGAAAATCTTAAGAATGCTGTGAGCCTCCCGATTAGTTATAAGTTTCGGGAGCTTAGGTCTTCGAGTTGGATCTAGGCCGATAAATTCAGCAACAGCTTTTTGGGGTTTGTTGTATACTGATATTTTTCCATTTTCCTGGGTGTTGTTAGCTCTGTCAATGTCTTGTCCTGTAGATTTCTTCTTGATCTTCGCCTATGTTTTCTTCATTTCGCACCTCCTCCTCCGGTTCCTCTGTTGCAGGCAGAGTTATGAGCTCAACGCGTTCGTTCTCAAGTTCAAGCTGCACCTTTCCTTTAAATTGTTCCGGGATTGGTTCAGCCAGAAGTTTATTCCGGACAATTCTTCTGAAGGAAAGCACTATGAAGGCCGGTCCCGTAGGTGGTTAAGTCGGTCTCAAACCTGTTGATCTTATAATAGGAGCGCATTATGAAACAATTCATTTCCTGTGTCCATTTCATACGCTTCCTTGGCTTTCCATCCTTCGTGGTCTGAGGATTGGTGACATGCGTCCCCTCAGAAACAGCGAGAGCTGGGCATGTGGCGTCGGTGGTGGATGCCACGAGTGATGGTGGGGTTGTTACAGTAGCCATACTCCACATCACGCTGCTTCCGTCGCTAGTCGAAGGAGACTGTAACTCATTTAACACACATGATCCTCTACCTAAATCCTGAGCGCGACAAGAGGTTATGGTGTCACAATGATCAAAAGATCTTAGTAACCACGCAGAGTCCACCGCTCTTGCCGATATCAGAAACTCGTAGATAGCGGTAGCACGGTCCAAAGGCAAGTTTATAAGTTAAACTCAGAATCTCTAGACATCCAACTCAAAAAGTGCCTTCCGGTATTTAATACTTAATCGGAAAAGATAGTTTATTTAATTTTTAACCAACACTTGGAATATTTTCAGCAAACCTCATAAAATTTAAATAAATTAATTATTCAAACACTGAAACGGTAAATATATTTTCCAATAATTTTTACCTAGTTCTATACTGGTGTCGGTCTCAGAGATCGCAAGCTGGCTTGGTTCGGCGGCGCACAATGGATCGAAGCATAAGAAAATTGGGACATTGGCTGTTTTTGAAAAGTGCCAAATTTAAACTTTTTTTTACACATTTGTGTTAAAGACATACTGGTGTTTTGTAAAACATATACAGTATGTCTTTTTGTAATTTACTTATTGAGCACGCGAGCATAATTTGAAGCAAACTGAATGATCGTTCAAACTGGTAGATAAAGCGTCTTACATCCGATTGCAATTTTAGAAGGGATGTAAAAGGTATTCAATTGTTATATATAGCAACTTATTAGATGCGTTCTTGAGCTGTACTAGATTGTTAAATTTAAAAAAAGTCTCGCCAGAATTGAAGGTTTCATTGTTTTTATTTATGTCATAAAACATAAAAATATAAAGTATTTTTGACTTGCAAAAAAAAATGTAAGCGGATGAAAGTGGAGATATTATATGCAATGTAAAAAGTCAACTTTACTAGCATACAATGTAAAAAAAGGTAGAGCCGGTAAATTAAGTTCCGTTATCGGTAATTTTGATCTTTGGACATCCAAATCGAGTTATGACCTTCATATAGAGCTTTGCTCACAGCTCCTCCAGTAGTTCTCCGGAGGCCTCTACCCACTTCGTAAATATATCCAACCAAATCCATACTTACAGTTTCCCATGAATTTTTCTTTCCAGAGGATTGCATCTTTCTACAGGCGTCTGTTGAACGGACTTGTAGCTCATACAAGATTTACAACTTCGAACATATTTAGCTACGTATCTAAACATTCCTGGCCAGTAGGATCGTAAGGCTACGCGGGTTGTAGTTTTTGCTATGTGTTACTCTGTTGTCTTTCGAAACGCAGAGTTTCCATCGCTCAGCGAGGGTGATATCGGTTAGATCACTCGGATCCTGAAAATGACGATATATTCTCCCATTCTGAATACAATAATCAGGAAAACCTTCTGGATTATTTTGTACTTCGGTGATTTTTTTGTTGTAAAGACTATTTGAAGGTTCAATAATCTGATCTTTACATCTGTCTTACTTCGGTATTAATTATCCCCTGCATTCTAGGGTTCTGTGGTCGGTAACGTTGTTTTAATGATTCGGGCTTCAATAAGTGTATGGTGTGCTTAACCAGTGGGGTAGTTATTGAATCTCTTCAAATTTCGGTAATCCTTTGTGTTGGTTCGGAAATTCATCTGGAATTCGTAATTCGTAAGGATATCCATTCCTAACAATATTTCCGAAGCTAAGTTTGGCAAATAGTTAAAAAAAAATGTATTCGATAATGTTAGTTGATCAGTTGAACAAACTCTCCGGATTTAAACCGTGAAGTAAAAAAATCGACTTAAATAAAAGTCAATAACGTGCAAATAAACTTTAAAATGTTTTTAAACATAAACTAAACTGCAGGTCCCTTGAAAGACGCTAAGCTTTCAGAAAGTAAGCCACTTTTGTCAGTGCGAAAAGTTGAACAAAAAAATAATTTGTAAACTAGTTATAGTATTTTATCCACCCGGCGTTCACGTTAACAGAGGTTGATTGAATCGTAATTGATTTTGAGATATATGAATTAGTGATATTCATTTAAAAACCTGACTTAGTTTCCCCCATAGTACCTTCCCGTCGTTAATCTCAGAACTTGTTTCACAGTTGTGAAATTTGGTTTAAAAAAACGAAAAAATTACTAAATAGCATATTTGAGACTACCTTCAGGCTTTGTTTTCCATTGAATACGTCTAAATTCACGCCCAGCGACTTTTCTCCCCCTTTGGAGTCCTTGGGACTCCCAACTTTTTTTTGAGGCGGGTACCCAAATTCCAGCGGGCAACCGGATAAATGGTGGCGGGACCTCGGCTAATCTTTCGGGGTTAGCCCTATTAAATAAATACCCTAATACTAACAACTCTGTACCATTGACAGATATAAAGCATGAAAATAATGTAACTAATTTTAGTGAAAGTAGTTATAAACATGAAATAACCAACCGAATGAGAGTAAGAAACCGAAAAAAGAACATAATAGTTCAATAGAAATAGCAAATAGCTACTCCCGCAGGGAGAATAGTCATAAAAAATTTATTATTTCATGTAGGGCCAATTTAGGGGCTTTAAATGATGAAAATGAACCTTTTGTAATGATTAACGTGCTAGTCAGCCGACGTCTCTATCCTCAACGTCAAATTTTTAATGATAGTTCTTAATCAAAATATAACATTCTTTAGTGTCTACTGTGCCACCCTTGTAGTACTGAATATAATACTTTTAATCAAAGCACCAGTGTTGATAGTGGAACCCTTGAAGAACAAGATTTAATAACATCCAACGACCTTCTGTGCACGAAATCACAAAAAATAAAACTACAGGACATATAAGTAAACAACCCCAAAACGCCGGTAAAACCGACGTTTCTGTTGGGCTTTCTCATAAAGTACAACTGCATGATAAAGTACCTATAAGAAAAACTAACCCAATTAACTCAAATACTCTAACTAAAAATATTAACAGTCCTTTCTCTGAGTTCGCAGGTGAGTCATAAGCCATGGGAGGACCCAACCACTATTCTTATTCGGACTACAACGGCACTCTACTTAGTAAAAACCACGTTTCTAAACAACAAACCCTCAATTCCAATTTTCCAAATTTAATAAATAATCATTTCCGAAATTTCGATTACCAAACATGTCCATCATCAGAACATGGCATCCCTAGTGGGGAACATGCAATTCCTATGTCCCATCATGAAAGGGAAATCCCCTCCAGATTGCCGTGTTATTCGAAATAATTTCATTAATTTAAAAATAACTTTGATAATCTTTAATTTCCACCATTCACGCCATGTCTCGTCAGAACATGGCATCCCTGGTTGGGAGCATGCAATTCCCTTGTCGGCTACCTCTGATAATAACCCATTAAATTCTTAACTAAATTTAATTTCAATTCATTCTGACAGGGAGAATTTTTGGACCTGTACTGGATATAGCAACCCTCAGCCCTCAAATAAATCCTACGTAGATATCTTACTGAAGAATCACGTAAAAAACAAACTGACTATTTTCATAATGCCTGACCTGAGTTTATGCATCAGGAATGTTCACGTCCGTTACGAACTCTCCAAGTAATTAGGCAATTAACTAGCGCAGAGCTAGGGACAAATCCTTCTCACAATTCTTCACTTCTATCCGAAATTGACGGAATCCAAGAGATTTCCGATCAACCCTACAATAATCCAATGCGCAATTAGAAATAGCTAAACATTTGGCTAAAGTAGCTCCGAGCCTGGCATCCCTGACGAATAAAAAAGAAGCAAAAAAGTTAAGAATCACGTTCAGTGGCCTCGAACACGAGGATCCACAGATCTTCCTCGCCCAAGTGGGAGATTTTTGCCGAGAAAATCAGATTTTAGACCCAGATAAACAATTAGATCTTCTTAGAACCCATTTAAGGGATTCTGCTCACAAATGGGCACAGCCTTTCTCTAACCTAAAATTAATATTAACGCAATTCTGCGAAAGATTTGTCGCTAAATTTTCATTCATCAGAAACTTCTGAGCAATTAAGTTTTAGAAAATATCCCTTACATACACGTTTAGAGTCAAACGGTGACGAACAACAATTAATTTCATTACTAATTTCCCAATTGTTACCCGAACTTACATCCCGCGTATGGGGACAAGGTTTTGCTAGTATTTCTGACTTAATCAGTCTGACTTCCACTCGCGAAAAAGACTTAAGTGAGAAGAGAAAACATGCTCCTACACGCAGTAGTCAAATAGCCCAGACAAAACCAAACCCAAACTTAAGAACGAATGCACCAAACTCTAGTCAAGGAAATATCCCAACAAATAATTTTCAAAATTCAAACAATACCCAGAGACAAGGAAACCCTAACCAGGTTTCATTCCGCCCTGGGATAAATCAATCCCAAAATGCCATTTTTAGAAACCAAAACAATTTTAGGAATTTTAATTCCAACTCAAATTCAAACAATTTTAGGAATCTCAATACTAATAATCAGGCAATTTCCGAAATTTTAATTCATATAATACCAATTTTAGGTCCATATATAATAATCAGAATCGTCGAAACCAAAATTTCCAAAACGGGAATAATCAGCGATTTTCAAACAAAGACAACTGCAATTCTAGAAACACCTCCAATCCAAATTTTAGACCTCCAAATAGTCAAAATAATAATTCTAACAATAATCAACCCAACAATTCACGTGCAAATACACAGTATAAAAATTCCAATAATCAGCAAACCAATCAAAATCAAAAGAATCTGAAGAGGCGAGACCCTCTTGTCAAAAAGTCAGTAAAAAAACTAAACAAAAAATCCAAATAATCAGAAATGCCTTCGGAAAACTAATTCAGAGCCGTCCTAAAAAAAATTTTTACACATACAAAAATTCCAACTCTTTCTGAAAAAAAAATCCAAATCAAAATATTGCCATGATATTAAAATAACTCACTCAGAGTATAAACCTCAAATTTCCCCAATTTTCCATTTTCCTAATTTTCTTTCAAATCATGAAATTTTAAATGCAAATTTAATTACTTCAGAAACCCCATCTTTGAGTCTCGGCCCAGACACAAATAACACATCAACACTAAAATCACAAAACGACAGACCCGATACGACGAAATGTGCGAAACGGGGAGAGTCCAGAAACAAAGGACACATCACACACATACAAGGTGGCTCAACATAGCGATAAACTAGACAGTATTGAATATGCCATACTGAAACGTCAGATGAACCATCAACAAACACCCACACATACACCAAACACAACCATTTCTGGTCCCTTTAACAAGCAAACCAAATCCCTTTCAATACCCAGTTTCGAACATAATTCTTCACAAAGTGTCTAAAAACACACATCCCATTTTAAATGTAACCTATAAAGGTCTTCAAATTAAGGCTCTTTTAGACACAGGAGCAGGCATAAATTTAATGTCTAGTAAAGTCGCTCCAGCAAACCTTTCTGTGTTCGAACGGACAAGCTTATCTCTTGCCGCAGAAGGCTCTCAAGCCAATGTGTTAAGGACATGCACTTGCACCTTTGAGGTACAAGGGTGAAGGTTTCGTGTCAAACGAGGAGTGTGTAATGGACTACAAACGTAATTGCGTCTACCTAGGACGAAACGAAAGGAAAACCATGTATTGGGCTCAGCCCACAAAAAAAAAAAAACAAAAAATTTCATTCAACTATCGGAAGTGGGCACGACAGTCAGCCACAGAAGCTAAAACTTCTTAATGAATTTAAAGATATTTTTGAAACCGGTTTGGTACAACCCACAACCCGTACGACAAGACATGTGATCACCCTTGAAGAGGACAAAATCATAAAGCACGTTGTTATCCTTTAAATCCAAGATGAGAGCTCAGTTCTTCCTAGACAGGACGCTCTCAAAGATCTAAGCCTAGAAAAATGTTTTTTCGTGCTCGATCTTAAAGCCGGTTATTGGCAAATTCCACAACTTTCACTACCCCAAACGGAGCAGCTTACCAATTCACGGTGATGCAGTTTGGCCTCAAAGGTGCTGCAGCCACTTTTCAAAAGTTAATTACCACCGAAGTCTTAGCCGGCTATCTCTATAACTTCGTTCAAGTTTATCTTGACGGCATAATTTGTTATAGCAATACCTTTGAAGACCATCTAAAACACTTACGTCTAATTTTCTAAAGGTTACAAACACACAATCTCAAAGTATCAGCTGAAAAATATCAGTTAGACGTCACTAACTTAGATCCTAGGTGTCACAAAATTTGTGGTGAGAACAATGTTCCACAACAAAAACATATAACCCAAATCTCAAACTTTAAAAAAACCACAGACCAAAAGACAACTTCAGAGCTTTCTAGGAGTAAGCAATTGGTTTCGTGAATACGTACCAAATTCGTCAGCCATACTCGCTCCTCTTACACAACTTTTAAGAAATTCAAACAAATGGAAATCGACTGAAGTCGATAACCTTGCTTTTTCTCAAGCAGAAGAGGCTTTTGTAAACCCAGCATCTCTAAGTAGGCCAGATTACACAAAACCATTTATTTTGCAAACTGACGCGTCTTCCATAGGTATGGCGGCTGTGCTCTACCAGGAGGGCGAAAATAACACCCAAAAAAATTATAGGCCACATCAGTTCAAAATTTTCACCCACTACATTTAAATACCACATAAACGAGCAACCTAGCTCAATAAATTCCAAGATACCAAAGCAAAACTCACTCGCTGGGTACTTTTGCCCCAGGAGTACTTACTCAGTCGAGACCTTGATAAGGTTATTGATTTTAATCCCAATTTGTAGAGGTTGTTTCCACCGGAACCATTGTGTCCACTTTCGAACCCAGAAAATATTTCTTTTTCTGACGCTCTTCCCGAGCTGCCATAAACCTCAGGACTCTACATCTAAATACCACATAAACGAGCAACCTGGCTCAATAAATTCCAAGATACCAAACCAAAACTCACTCGCTGGGCACTTTTGCTCTAGGAGTACTTACTAAGTCGAGACCTTGACGAGATCATTGATTTTAACCCCAATTTGTAGAGGTTGTTTTCACCGGAACCATTGCCTCAATGTCCACTTTCGAACCCAGAAAATATTTCTTTTTCTGACGCTCTTCCCGAGCTGCCATAAACCTCAGGACTCTGCATGAGAAAGTTGTAGTTGCTCAATAATCTAGTAATTTCTGCAAGCACAGGTTAGCAAGACTTACGTTCCTACAAAATGATATCCAAAGGCCTGACGATAAAGATCATTAAAGAAACTTTACAACCTTGACTATACGAATCGCAAATTAAAATGTTAGAAGAAAAATATAAAGCTAAACTAGTGCAAGTGGAAAAAAATACCAGATCCAACTAGATGAATACAATAGCAACCTTACTCAACAACTAGAGCTACAAAAAGCTGAATGACTAACAAAAAATACTCACCTGAGTGGGGGAAATTTCCTGCCGGGAATATTGGACCTATTTGCAATCAAAAACACAGATAGAATCTCTCATCAATAATCAATAATCTTGAAATAGCAGTTACAAATGTTACAAATAATATAAAAAAATGCCTACATTAATAATACAATAATAAAAAAGGTCAAATATTCCCGTTATGGAAATCTCTCTCAAAAGAAAACATCAAAGCCAAAAATAGACTAAAAAATTTAACCTACAGAACAGGTGATCCAAGAATAAAGACATCAGTTAATAATCTGACTAACACAATTAAAAATCAACTTTTTTTCGGGGGTGCCACGCCCAAAATGATTAATTTTTTACCTTTTTGTTTTTTTTTTAATAGAAAAAATTTCTAGTTATATCCATTATATACCATTTATACTACTTGCTAAATTAGTAAAAAATTTAATAATAATCTTGAGTTCCTTGAGATAATGTATTCACCTTTTATGTCTAGTTACATATGTGTTTGTAAATCAAATCGATTCTTCTATTGTTGTGTTGGGGTGAATTTTTTTAGGTATTTCTACTTATGCGATAACGTGTGTATATATACCATTTTTACAAAGTAATAAACAACATAAAAACCTCGATAAAAACTTACCAGTATAATTAGTCGTAATGAATAGTAATACACTCCAAAACTATAGACAGAAAAAGGAAGAATATTTTACAATAAACTGAGGTATTTGAAATTTAGTCTTCGTTCTGCGTGGAAGCCTTCTGCGTTTTAGTTAGATCTAAATCTAATTCACTATAATCTTAAGTAAATAAATATAACCGGTTTTCTTTATATATATTATTATAAGTTTACTTTTTTCCGTTTTTTTCCCTTTTTTTAAATGTTTTTTTAAATATATATAGGTACACATATCTACATATATATAGGTACTTTTGATTTTTTTTGCAAGTGATTTTAAAATAACCCGGTAGTGCTTTTAATTCCCTTTGAAGTGTTTAAAAATTTCTAAGCTTTTCAATTTTGGCCTTCACCAGTCTTAACTAGTGAACCTAATAAACTTTTAAAAAAATATTTTAATTAATTTTCTACAACATTTATGAATTAATTAATTTTCTACAACATTTATGAATTAATTAATTTTCTACAAAATTTATGAAATTATTTAAGTATTTTGTAACTGGCTTGTGATAACATTTTGATGTAATTTTTTTTGATAATTTTAAATGAACTTAACTGATCACTCCCATAGTAGGCAGACATTAGTGTTATCTGATAAAGTCTCTCCAAGTTCGCGACCCTTTATATTTAATATCTGCTAATATTAATGCCTAAAACTTAAACGAATTCTATTCTCAACTTCTGACTAAAATATTTTTCTTAAACCGCGAGATACGCATTTCAATTTTGAACTCTTAAACATATCTCAAGTAATTGTTTTTAACGTCAAAATATTTTATTTTAACTTATGAGTGTTAATTCAAATTTCTTAATAAAAATTTAAAGTTTTAAGTTCTACCTTAAATGAGTCGAACTTCTTAATCAAGACATACCGATTTTATGACTTTTAAAGGTTCTTTCCTTAACCGGATGGTTCCTAGAACTGTGTCAGATAAAACTTGTAACAACAGATTGCAGGTACTGAGTGTCTCCAATATTAGGACATGTAAAAGTATAAAATAGTATTTAAGGTGTATTGAATTTAGTTATTATTTTACTGCATATACTTGTGGTGTGTTCTGACTACCATAATTTAATAATTTCCCGATTAACATTTACGAGGCGCGTGGAACGCCGTGGTGGAGTGAGTATTTACATTTTAAATAGTTGCTAAATTTGTTTCCACAAAATTTAATTGTTGCTAACCCGTATGTAAAATTTTCTTTACCACATTTGTTGATTTCGATGAAATTTTTTTGTTAGTAATTTCAAGTAACTTTTACTTCCTTGTCAAAAGTGAACTTTTGGACTTGGAAAGTTTTTGCTAAAAAATCAACAGCTGAATCCTGCCTGACGTAGTGATTAGGCCATACGTTGTCTTTTAAGAAAACAAAAAAATCACTTGATAAGATCCTGAAAGGAGTTTTCTTTTTATAACGTTTGACGAAAAGAGGAGATGGATCCCACCAAGAACAATAAAAAGAAAGAAACCCAAAAAGATCCATTTGGACACTTGTTAAAAAAAATGTTTAAACATTTTTTAAACTAACATTTTGTTTGTAATACTTTTAATTGTGAGTTGTGTTGTTGTCCTCAGGACATTTTTGTAAAATATTTTAATTTTAAACGCAAAGCAATTGTAATAAGTTTTGCGCTTTACAGAGACCTTAATTATAAACTCTTGCTCAATTAAACAAACTTTTCGGACTTAAACTAAGAAGTGAAAAAATCAACTTAAACAAAAGTACAAATAAACTTTAAAAAAATGTTTAAGCACAAACTAAACTGCTGGTCCCTTAAAAGACTCGACGCCAAATTTTCAGAAAGTACGCCACCTTTGTCAGTGTGAAAAGGTGAACAAAAAATAATTTGTAAACTAGTTATAGTATTTTATCCACCCGGCGTCCACGTTAACAGAGGTTGATTGAATCGTAACTGATTTTGAGATATATGAATTAGTGAAATTCATTTAAACAAACTGACTTACTGTCCTCCATAATACCTTCCCGTCGCTACTCTCAGAACTTGTTTCACAGTTGTGGAATTTGATTAAAAAACTAAAAAATTACTAAATAGCATATGTGGGCAGAAACCACTTTCAGACTCTGCTTTCTATTGAATATGTCCAAATTCACGCCCAGCGACTTTTCTTTCCCTTTGTAGTTCTAGAGACTCCCAATTTGATTTGAGGCAGGTGCCCAAATTCCAGCAGGCAACCGGGTAAATGATGGCGGGACGTCGGCTAATCCTTCGGGGTTAGCTCTATTAAATAAATACCCTAATACTAACAACCCCGTACCATTGACAGATATAAAGCATGAAAATAATGCAACTAATTTTAGTGACAGTAGTTAAAAGCATGAACTTATTAATAATAGTAATCAACCAATAGCTACTCCCGCAGGAAGAATAGTCATAAGGTAGTCATGTAGGGCCAATTTGGGAGCTTTACATGATGAAAATTACCCTTTTGTATTTGCCTAACGTGCTGGTCAACCGACGTCGCTGTCCTCAACGCCAAATTTTTAATGATAGTCCTTTAGAACTAAATCAAAATACAAGAGAAACTTCAGGTTATAAATCATTTAGACAACATTATTTAGTGTCTACTGAATGCAGTACTGAATATAATACTTTTCCAATGTTGACAGTGGTATCCTTGAGGTACAAGATTTAATAACATCCAACGACCTTCCGTCGAACGAAATCACAAAAAATAAAACTACAGGGCAAGTAAACAAACCGTTTCGGTTAGGCTTTCTCATAAGGTACAATTGTATGATAACGTACCTATAAGAAAAACTAACCCAATTACCTCAAATGCTCTAACTAAAAATATTAACACTCCTTTCTCTGAGTTCACAGGTGACCCAGAAGCCATGGGAGGACCCAACCACTATTCTTATTCGGCCTACAACAGCACTCTGCTTAGAACAAACCCCGTTTTTAAACAAAAACCACAATTCCGATTTTCCAGATTTAAAAAATAATAAATTCCAAAGTTTCGATTAACAAACATGAACATCGTTAGAACATGGTATCCCTGGTGGGATATCCCTCCAGATTGCCGTGTTATTTGAAACAATTTTATTAATTTAAAAATAACTTCGAAATTTCCACCATTCACGCCATATCACGTCAGAACAGGTGGAAACTTTTTATTTATATGATACAGACATTGCTGAAGTAAGAAGTAGTCTCTCTGAAATAAAAAAATAAAACTTAATCTGCACACTAACAATATTTCAAAATCTTCCAGTTAAAATGTTTCATACACTGGTATTCGTAATTAATATTTCATTTGAACGAGGTATCTGTCCGGCTAGTTTGAAAATGGCGTTAGTTAAGCCTTTGTATAAGGGTGGAGACCTAGAAAATTCTGTCAATTATCGACCTATATCGCTTTTACCCACGTTATTAAAATTAATAGAAACAAATTGTTAAACGTCGCATCACCTTCTTTCTGAATAAGCACAAATTATTAAATAGGTCTCAGTTTGGTTCACAAAATTTGAAAAATATAAACGATGCAATTCTTAATTTTCTTGAGCGTCTATACCTCGGGTTGAATGAGAGTGACGTGGCTGCGGCTGTGTTTGCGATTTTTCCGAAGCGTTCGACTGTGTAAATCGCGAAATATTGCTGCAGAAACTTTTGTATTGATTTGGGTTTTTTTTCTCAGAATTTTGTGGAAGAACCCGGATTGTCAAATGTGAGCAAAGTATATCTAATATGGAATATCACAAGCCTCCGTACTTGGTCCACTTCTTTTCTTGCATTATGTTAATGATATGGCAACTGTTAACATCAGAGGACGATTTATTTAAAGTATCAACAAATTTAGTCAAGGTAAAGCAGTGCTGTGGTGCAAACTGCCTCACTCTTAATATCGAGTATTCTGAACTTTAAATGCGCAATTCCTAACTTTACTTTAGACAACTGTATGCTCGAAAATAGGACAATAGCAAGGTTTCTAGATGTTTATAAGAATAAGTATTTGAAGTTTTCTGACCATATAATAAACTCAAGTAAGAAACTCTCATCAACATGTTATGGCATAAGAGTTGTATTAAATAATTTGGAGTATTTCATGGTGAGATTAGTATACTCTGCCTCAGAGAAATCTAACCTACGATATGGCATTTATTCCTGGGGTTTCAGTGCTCATCATCGTATCCACTCCATTTTTATTTCGCAGAAAAGAGCTCTTAGATATTTGTGTGGGACCAAACCTAGTGACCACTTCAGGCCATTTTTAATCAGAAAAACTGCTTAGTTTATTTTGTGTATTCATGATAGAAACTGTAAGCATGGTATATAAAAAATATAAAACAACCAACTAGTCGAATGTAGCTATAATACGCATAATGAAGGTGAACTAATATTGTCAATACCAAAAACCACTGTAACAAAAAACTCTGTGATATATGAAAGTTAAAAAATTTACAACCACTTGCTAAGAATGTACCGCACTGAAAATAATATAAAAAGATTTAAAAATGCTGTGAAGATGATATTGCAAGGCAAAGCTTATTATAGTCTGAATTAATTTTACAATGATGACTTAAGTAGTTAACTTATATTAGTTTTTTGCTAAAGTTATTTATTGTTTTTTTTGTGCTCTTTTAAAATTATTTTGTTTTGTTTTTGAATATATACACTGTATACACTTTTAAAAATGTTAATTTATGTATATAATTATTCTTTACTTCTTGATCTTTCTGGTATGTTTATTATTTGGATATAACGTATTTTTTGTTGGCCTTTTTATATTCATTCATTTTTTTTTCATAATCGTTCGACTTTTTTTAAATTTTTATCTACCTTCTCTTTTTATATGTTTGTATTTTTTAATTTCTAAGTCATATAGTATCATGTTTTTCTTTTTCTACAGGTTTGTAAATAAGAAGATAGGCCTTGGCTACAATAAAGCATATTGAGATTGAGAGTTTTGAGTTTCAATTTCGTTATAACGGACTATGGTCCACTGGTTTAAACAAACAACTACTGTTTTTGTTATAATTGGGTTGTTTTGTATTCTCTACATGATGTAAACGAAAGTAAATAAGTTCTATGATATGTCGGTATCAAGTTTTTGTGTCAAAAACTTTAATTTTCCTTAAATTATATAATAATTGCTAAAAAAGCCGCAAGTAAATAATTTAAAACAACTAATAAATATCAGCATTATATAGTTTTTAATAGCTTATGGCGTGAATATGTAGTACAACCTACTTAATATGTTTATTATAGTTATTTCATATGTTATAGTTTATAGATACTATGTAATATTGATTAACCTTTTTTCGCAATGAACTAGTTTTATACTACAATTGTGGTGTCATCAATACATCCAGACTAGGCAAGACGTTCTTAGAAGGAATTATGATTAAAAAGGTCTTGATTGGTATTGCGTGTATTGTACACACACTTAAAGTGTCCCAATATACAATGTAGCTTAAGTTGTGACATTTAAGCACCCGATCTAACTACCTGGATTACAGTACCCTACATGGCGATCCTGCTAAAGCTTCGCAAATACATAGTGTGTTAGTGAAAGTAAGTAATGGGGAAAACAAGCCCTAAGCATGCAGAATAACAGACAATGGTGTCGTTAATTCGAACTTCATTCTCGAAGAAGAATCCGTGAACCTTCGTCATGATGTGAGAATACTATTTTACATCATAGCAGCATCTGTAGTATTACTGATGTTTCTAAAAATCAGAAAAGCCTACCATAGAAACATAAAAAAAACCTGTCACGAACCATGGTGTTAAGGACTCAACCATGAGATACATAATGGTTAAGTCATAGTTGTATTATTTATGTGAAAATGTGTGGACAGGACGATGTTAAGTTCTTAGGCAAGTGAATGTGCCAATTATGAAAAATGGAGTGTTCAACACAAAAAAAAGACTCTAGCAGCATTCTTACTTCACAAAAAGACATTTTGTAATGGTAATTTTTTAGGACTTCAGTTTTACCGTTTTCTTATGGTCATAGCACATTGGACTTTAAATGCTTCAAATTTTTGATAATAAATAAATTTGGACCAGTACCAAGCCTGAATAAAATGTGAGGTAAAACCAACACTATTGTAATAAGGAGTATTTGCTTTCAATAAAGAATACTTTGTCACAGAATAATAACATTTAATTATGATTAAAAGCTAATTTTTTTTTGATCAGCGGAAACAGGTTATTTTGAAAAAACTAAAAACTGAATAAAGATATCAAAACGCGGTTTTTGCCAGAAGTTAGACAATTTTTTTTCTTTAAAATCACACTGTTAAAAGCATACCGCTCCATCTGATTTTTTCGAGAAAATTTCTAAAAATTGACTTTTGTTTAAACAACGCCCTCTAGTTAGTGTACCAAGAACTATCGAGAGCCAAAAGTGACAGTAGTTAAAAGAGCTTTAAATGCTCTTTCAAACAAGTACCCACTTGGATAACATTAAATAAAAGATGTAGGAGACAGAGCGCTTTGAAAGTTGATTTATTTATCACCTTCCCCCATCTTTATTATTGGAAATATGACAAAACGCTCTGAACAAAACTGACGCAGATTGTGTTGGAGTTTTTGTTACTGTTATCAAAATGTTATCTCATGTTGGATATTTTTGCAAAAAAAAGTGTTTTTTTATTTACCATTCCAGGTACGCCATCTTGCGGTAGTTTTAGAAACTTGAAAATATTTTCCAGCGATTTCTCTTGGCCACTTTAGTTATGATTTTTTTTTCGAGAAGCTGTAGCTTTCATAGTTTCTGAGAAAACCTACTTAGTGGGACACCCTGTATATATATATATATATATATATATATATATATATATATATATATATATTTTTTTTTAATAATTGCCTTAAACAAAATTTAGGTGTGCAGGCAATTTTTGCTTAGAAAAAATACAAAATGACAATAAAAAAGTAGGTCACGTGATTTATCTTACCTGTCAATTTGACATTATTTTTTTTAAATGGCAAAAAAACACATTTTTTTTCTTAAAATTTTGAAAAATGGTAAAGGAAAAAGTTGTTTCTATTTTGATTTTATAGCCATACACTAAATTTCAGCGCAATCGCTTGATTTATTTTTTTATTTTTTTAAAATTTGATGCTCCTTTACATTACGGAATGTAGGCAAACCTAAATTAAACTGTTTTTTTTATTAAGTTCATCATCTCGCGTCCGAATAGAGACTCTATTCGGGCGCGAGAAAAAAAGCTTCGAAAATGCCAAATGTGATTTTGGCGAAACGTCAGCAAAACTGTTCTTTTCAGAACGACAGTAGTGAACGGATGTACACCAGGAATGAAAACACATTGTATTTTTCCATCCGTGAAGGAGTAAAAATCAACACATATATATGTATATGTATATATATATATATATATATATATATATATATATATATAGGGTATCCCACTGCGGGCGGCCGAGTAGGTTTTCTCAGAAACTATGAAAGCTACAGCTTCGCGAAAAAAAAAATCATAACTAAAGTGGCCAAGAGAAATTGCTGGAAAATATTTTCAAGTTTGTAAAACTACCGCAAGATATCGTACCTGTAATGGTAAATAAAAAAAGACTTTTTTTTGCAAAAATGCCCAACATGAGATAACATTTTGATAACAGCAACAAAAACTCCAACAAAATCTGCGTCAGTTTTGTTTAAGGCGTTTTGTCATATTTCCAATAATAAGGGTGGGGGAAGGTGATAAATACTCCTTATTACCATAGTGTTGGCTTTACCTCACATTTTATTCAGGCTTGGTACTGGTCCAAATTTATTTATTATGAGAAATTTGAAGTATATAAAGTCCAACGTGCTACGACCATAACAAAACGGTAAAACTGAAGTCCTAAAAAATTACCATTACAAAATATCTTTACAAATATTCAAAATTGTTGTCATTTCTGTAAACCCAATGATTTTAAGGAGAGAAAAATTAACTAAACCCTGTTTTGATATCTTTATTCATTTTTTAGTTATTTCCTATGAAGCATTCATAAAAGTGGTAAATCCTAAAACCTAATTCCTAATTTTAAAAGTAGCTTATTTTGTATTAAAGTAAATCATTATTTGTATTGATTCATGTTCACAGACATAACGTTAATAACTAAGAATATTATTAGTTACGCGTCAACGTTAAAATATTGCAAGTAGGCTGGGTAAAAACAAAAAAGGCAAATTAAACGTGGTTGGCTGGCGCGTTACTCAATTTAAAAATGGCCGTATGTCAAAATTCAAATAAGCAACAATGCATATTTATTGTTAGAGCTTATTTATTATTTACGAGTATATGTTATCATAATTTTCTTAAACTGACTTGGTAAAAATGTCTTATTCCATTGAAGAAGCTTATGACGAGCGCCAAAAACGACAATAGCTTTAAATGCTCTTTCAAACAAGTACCCAGTTGGATAACGTTAAGTAAAAGATGTAGGAGACAGAGCGCTTTGAAAGTTGATTTATTTATCACTTTCCCCCACCCTTATTATTGGAAATATGACAAAACGCCTTTAACAAAACTGACGCAGATTTGGTTGGAGTTTTTGTTGCTGTTATCAAAATTATTTACCATTGCAGGTACGCCATCTTGCGGTAGTTTTACAAGTCATGAAATTTTTTTCGCGAAGCTGTAACTTTCATAGTTTCTGAGAAAAGCTAAGGCCGCCCTTAGTGTATGTATATATATATATATATATATATATATATATATATATATATATATATATATACAGGGTGTTCAGCTAAGGGTAGCTCTCGGCCATATCTCAGAAAGTATTTACCCTAGGTTATCGGGGAAAAAAATTTTAAAAAATTTAATAAGTAAATCGGCAAAAATAAAAAGCTGTAAATTATTTTCGACTTTGTAAGTCTGCCGCTAGAGGGCGCAACACCAACCGTAAAGTAGAAAACACGGTTTTATTAAAAAATACTCCCAATTAACCCTTATCGAAAATACTTTTTTTGTAATCTACTAATAATTCTAAAACTTTTTGTTTCAACTTTTTTTCTCTAAATTTTCAAATAAACGGAGGGGGCAGGGGTAAACATTGGATTCAAAGAAATTAAATAACTTTCGTTTGGATTAACCGATTCTAAGGATTTTTTTTTTGTTTTAAGGAGATTATGTGTAAGTTTCTTCGAGAATATTATTATTTAGATTTTATTTTTTTTCCTACCCGCTAGATTTTAGAGAAAATAACAAAGTCGCAAACTTTTGTTATTTTCTCTAAAATTTCAAATACAATGGTATTTTTTTCTTTACTTAGAAAAAAAGAACATGAAAAAATACATAAACTGGACAAAACCGTGGATTAATATCTTTATTCGTGTCTGAGTTATTTTGAAATAACTTTATTTTTTGACAAAATGTGATGTCACTCACATTAAATTTGCTTTCCGCGTTTATTAGGTATGCTGTCATCTCATTAAGACCTGGAATGAGCTACGCTGAGCATCAAATTATGCGTCAAGTGTGTAAATTGCTTATTTTTTAACAAATATGAATATTGTAGCACGAGTCTTAGCAAGTGTCTGAAGTAATTGGTTAATTTATATTAAAAATTTTTAGTTACCTAGGCACTGCTTTAAAAATTAAATTTAAACGTCTCGAATAGTGCATAAGGGAGTACTTTATGAGTACTGAATGTATTCAAATGGATGGTAGACATTTTGAACATGTTAGAAGCTTATTATAAATTTTGTTCTAATGTGTAGTTTTTATAGTTTCATTGCAATTAATTGTTTTTTTAATAAGGTACGTAATTGATTTCGCGGTCCTACTCATGGTTTTTAAAATACTTTTTTCTACAACCGTGTGTAAAGTATATATATGTATATATTGCCATTCTGCCATTCTATCGATCCTCTTCCCCCTATCCACCGATTTGGAAATATTCCGTTGAGGTACTGCCGGACATTAATTTGGTAATGGGGCGGTGCTCCATCTTGCTGAAACCATATCATATTCGCTGGAACTTATGGGTTTGCTGGATCCGGATACAAATTTGTCAAAGTTGGCACGACATTATTTTGGAGCAGTGCTAAATAATTATCGCCATTCAAATTTCCGTCAATGAAAAAGGGGCCTATGATATGATCCCTAACAATTCCTGCCCAAACATTAACCTTTTCAGGATATTGAGTATGTTCTTCGCTGATCCAGTGAGGATTTTCCCTAGACCAATAGCGGCAATTTTGACGATTTACATGACCGTGAAGTGTAAAGGTGCACTCATCCGAAAACAAAACATGTTCTAATTGAATAACATTGTTATCTAACATAGCCATCATTTGTTCACAAAAATAAGTTCTCCTATCATAATCGTCTTCCATGAGCTCCTGAGTTGGTATCACTTTATAGGGATGCATTTTATTTTCTTTTAATGTTCGAATAATCGACGAATGGCTAGTATCGAACATTGCGGCGGCTTGTCGACTAGAAATATGTGGGTTTTCCTCAAACTCAAGCATAATATCCAATTTAGTATCATCATTTATTGAATTGGCAGCTGCTTTTTTTATCTGCCTCACATGTCCAAGCTCGCGAAACTGCTTTTCTATTTTACTAATTGTCCCTTGAGATATATGCGGCAAATTTGGAAATTTTTCATGAAATAAGCGAGCAACTTCCACTTGTGTTCGTGTGTTATCTCCATAACCAATCATTTGTAGAATTGTTATTTTATGCATTTCTGTTAAATGAACCATTTTTCTGATATTAGGTATTATGCAGTTAACGAAATTCAAAAGACTATGACACTGCCACTGACAACTACTGTCTTGCAAAGAGAAAGGCCAGGCATTTTACACAAAAGTAAACAAAACTTAAAAGGCTCTTTTTGTTCCATATCAATAAAAAGGAACGCTAAAATGGTTTTTGCTTACATTCTTAATATGAAGACCTAAATGGTAAATAAGTATTGAGTGTGTTGTAGCGAATTTTTGTAATCAAATAAATAGTTCAGTAACCAAAGCCACTTTCATCAATAATAATAAATTCGAAATAAATAAAATAAAAATAAATTTGAAAACACTTAATATTGCCGAAATAGTTGAAGATAGGTATAGGACATTGAACATAAAATATGTTTAGAATCTCCTAAAGAATCCAAAAATTAAATATCCGGGGTGTTGCATTTGAAATAAGAAAGTTGGCATTGACCACTGTTACAGGACACACCCTATATAAAAAGTTTTTATTGGAGAAAATGAGCAACTAAAAATACCAATCGACGCCAAGCGTTTTTCCGAACCATTTATTTATTATCGAATTTATTCCATTTGGCTGATACACACTGTATATATGTATATAAGGGAGTACTTTATGAGTACTGAATGTATTCAAATGGATGGTAGACATTTTGAACATGTTAGAAGTTTATTATAAATTTTGTTTTAATGTGTAGTTTTTATAGTTTCATTGCAATTAAATTTATTTTTTAATAAGGTACGTAATTGATTTCGCGGTTCTACTCATGGTTTTTAAAATACTTTTTTCTACAACCGTGCGTAACTGTTCCTGTGATTTTGAAGTGATCCTTTTTTTGATGTTTTGATGCAGCCCTTGAAGTCCTGACATCCCTGGAAGGATTTATAAAGGCCAGATAATATTTTTTTTATTAATTATCCATTTTTTTTTACTACAAGCATTATTTAATATTATACATTTTTACATTTGATTTACAGTTTAAACGATTTATGCTATTTAAAAGTGAACCAGTTAATTAAATATTTCTTTCTAACTTTCATTTATGTAACAATAATTAAAGGTGTTAAAATTATTAATGAGTTATGTGAACTATGGTCGACTATGGGGTTTACTTAATTTTCTTTATGAAAATATTGGCATATTAAATTCCTCTTTTTTTTTACCTATTTTGAATTATCTTATTTAAATTGTACATTTGCTATATAATATATGGTGTCGTAAGTATAGAAAATTTACATCATATTTTCATTTATCCTGCATACACTCACCTAATTTTTATTTCAGTTTTTTTTGCTATAGGAACTAGCTTAGGCTAAAGTTTATTTATTTTGGTTTCGCAGTTTTCCTTTATTAAATATATAAAAAAAACAGCGTGGCGCCCTTTTAGTAGTCTACTTGGATTATGTAATGTATTTTTTTTAAGATTTACTTTTGATTTTAAAGAACACACCAAAATTTAATAATTAAATTCTAATATCTAACATCAAAGTTAATTTAATAAAATTATTTTTCATTTACCCCCGAACCCATAGTGCTCTCCAGATGGAAAGCTGCCGTTAACTGAGCGTTAAAAAAACAAGGGGTATGATACGCTACACAAATTGCGCCCAACGTCTGGGGCTAGAAGAAAAAATTTGTTTATGAATATGCTCGAAAAAATAATTAACCTTTATTAAAATGTTTAATACATTCATTTTCCTAAATAAATTCAAGTCTATTTGGAAAATATTTGTTTTAGTTTATTGGTGAGTGTACAGAGGTATATTATTCTCTATATATATATATATATATATATATATATATATATATATATATATTTATATATATATTTGGTTTTGAACACCAGTATAGGTGTATCAGTATTTAAAAATTTTCAGGTTTTATTATCAACGTCAAAATATATATTTTCGGAATATTATCTGATAATACATTTCTTATATGAATATAGAATATAGAACTATATATTTAAAATCAGCTGATAATTGTTTATTGTTGAAATCACACTCGATTTAATGCCATTTACATATTCTGATGCAAGGAAGTTTCTTATTGATAAAGTTTATATTTTTTTTTGCTAGAATTTCGGATAACTGTACTTTTTAGACATTTTATCGTATGTTCAGAAAGAGATATGTTTTTTAAATATGAACTTAGAGTTTAACATTTTTAGATGTTGCCATTTTCGACAAATTTTCCTTGAATAGCTTTGCAGTACGATATTTATTAAAAATTATTTATTTGTATATCGGTGGATATAACAGATCCTGGGGTTATGGTTTTATTGTTTTGGTTTTGAAGTTACTACGTAATATAGTACTGCGATTTTTTTGTTTCTTTATTAAGATTCAAGTTTAAAAAGTATACTCTAATATTGGGCTTAGCTATATTTTTTTTTCTTCATTAGCTATTGAATTGGTAAAGAACTTAATTGAATAATCGCCACAAATTTTGGTTTTGTTTTTGTAAAGGTATTGCAAGTAACATTTGAATTTGATAAAATTTTTATTTTGCATAGGGTACTACTAGAGTATTCATTTTTATTTAGATATTAGTAGATAAGTTGTAATTTTAATCTGGCAAAATATTAGTGATTGAAGAATATTTTTTTAATATTACTTCTCTTTGCGTGCAACACTTATACAGAGTGTCCTAAGTTTCAATTTTTTTTTAAGTACATTGATTTAAATTTAGGTTCGCTTAGAATTTTATTTTTTTTAGAAAATAATATAAGCATAAATTATTAAAAATGGAAAAATATTTTAAATCTAATCTTTTATTAAAAGACGAGCTAGATTATGAACTTAGAATTCGCGCGATAGTTACGGATAGAAATGTTAACGATAAAAGGAAGATGCTTGCGCGGCTTTTAGACAAAGAACGTCAATCTAATTCAGATGTTCCAGAATTAGTTGACCATTTTTTTGATTTTGATAAAGAAAAAAATGAAATAGAATATATAACAGATTCTATTAAGAACTTAATATCTGATTTTGAAGGTCCATCTTCTGATTCGGTTTATCTTAGAGCCCGAACGCGTATTTTACATCTCACTCAGCGAATTTTAAGAATGTCTTTTGATGAGAATGAGGTTAATGTAAGACAAAAATTAAAATTCAAAAATGAAGCTTATGCTTCAGCAATGTACTTAGATGCTGACTTACACGATAAAGTTAGGGAACCAGATTTAATTGTAAATGATCCTGTATTACAACCTTCTAGTTGAGGTGTTATGCAATCACAAAGTCTTCCAAGTTCAAGTTCTTTAAGTAACAATTATTTTTAGGGCACTCCAGTTCATAAGTTAGGAATTACGTTTGATGGTAATCCAAAAAATGTGATGTCTTTCATAGAAAGAGTCGAAGAAATGGCTCACTCTAGACATATTTTTAAAATAGATTTGTTCGAATCAGCTAGTGATTTATTTTCTCACAAGGCTATCTTTTGGCTACGGTATGTAAAACCATCTGTTGGTGATTGGGATTCTTTGATTGCGAAATTAAAGTCCGACTTTTTGGATTCTGATGTAGATGATGATACATGGAAACAAATTAGGGAGAAAAAACAATCTATTTGTGAACCAGTTGTTTTGTAAACTCTTTAATCTAATACTCCAGCCGAAGTAACGAAGGTCAAATATATTATACGGGATTTACAAAAAGAGTATCGTCAACGGTTAGCGTTACAGGAAATATTTACGGTCGAAGAATTAAGTAGGTTATGTAAACGCTTACAGCAAGCTGATATTTTAGGCCTTTCTTCTACTTCATCTACACGTCAGGTGTTAGAATTTAATAATGATGCGGAAAGAAATAAAGAACAGAAAGTAAAATTAACTAATAGGAAATTGAATAAAAAAAATAACAACAATAATAAATAACGGTAAAAATAAATTCCATAAACCGCAAAATCATAACAACACTGATAGTAATAGTAAACCTAGTAGCACAGATAGTAGTGTTTGCTGGAAGTGCGGTATACCGAACCATACGTTTAGATACTGCCGAGCTAACATAGATAAAAAGTTTTGTTTTAAATGTGGCGCACCTGATGTCACTTCGAAAAGCTGTTCTAAATGTTCGGGAAACGACCGAAGGGAAAACGTGTAGTTGACTCGCGTCTTGCCTTACCTTCAGAAGTCAACCAAAGAGATAGTAATTTAAAGAGTAGTAAAAAGTCTGAAAATACTTCTGAAAAAAATAATTTCTGTAAGAAATTAGCTCCCGTTTTCTTGATGAAGAATAATGATAACAGGCCTTATTTGTCGGTTAAATTGTTTGACCAAAAAATTACTGCTTTATTAGATAGTGGTGCAAATATTTCCATAGTAGTGAAATTCGGGTTAACCATATTAAATACTTTAAATTTAAAAATTCACAGTTCGTCTCTGGAACATGTAACAGCAGACAGTGCTAAACAAAAAATAAGGGGAGTTGTTAATCTACGTATTATTATAGGGGAATCAGTGCAACTTTTGCCTTCCTATGTAGTACCTTCGCTTTCACATTCTTTTATTTTTGGTAGTGATTTTTGTAAAAAATTTCCAGTTAAGATAGACTTTAAAAATAAGGAGTGGTACACTCAGAGTGATCTATCCGGAAGTAGTGTTGACACTTTATGTTCAGAAAAAGATTCTACTTTTTCAAGGTTGTGTTCTCTAGACGCTTTATCGGGAGATAAACAAGTACAAGCTAGGAATATTATTGATTCTTTTGAAATATTGGGGAGTAAAAATAGGTTAGGTCTTACAAATAAGATATCAATGAGTATTGATACAGGTGATGCTAAACCTTTCAAATTAAGACAATATTTAATGAGTCCTTTTATGTTAAAAATCCTAAATGATGAACTTGATGAAATGCTTAAGTTAGGTGTAGTTGAACCATCTCAAAGCCCGTGGAATAGTCCGGTACTGTTAGTGAAAAAATCAACTGGTGAATACAGGCTTTGTTATGATGGAAGAAAATTGAACCAGTTCACTCCTCATGATAATTACCCACATCAAAGGATTGATAGAATTCTCAGTTCATTGCGTGGTGCTAGGTTTATTTGTAGCATAGATTTGCGAAAAGCTTTTTGGCAAATTCCATTGGATCCCGCTTCTCGTGAGAAAACTGCTTTTACCGTCCCATCAAGGGGTCTTTTTCATTTTAGAGTTGTTCCCTTTGGACTTTGTAATAGTGCTCAAGCTCAACAAAGACTTGTAGATGCTTTGTTTGGTCCTAAATATGAGCCTAACATCTTTACCTATTTGGACAATATAATTATAACTTCGAAGAGCTTTGAGGATCACATTCGTCTTCTTGGTGAGGTTAGGGATATTTTGTCGGAGGCAAATTTAACAATAAACTTGGAAAAATGTGAATTTTTTAAGACTCGACTCAAGTATTTAGGTTATATTATTGAGGGAGGCCAAGGAATTCGTACGGATTCAGATAAGGTATCAACAAGGGTGAATTATCCCAGACCATCCACTACTACAGAGATTAAGAGGTTTATCGGCATGTGTAGTTGGTATAGGAGGTTTATTCATAACTTTTCATCTTTGGTGTCTCCAATAAATGATTTACTGAAAGGCAAGAAAAAGCAAGCGATCGTTTGGTCATCAGAGGCAGAGGAATCTTTTATAAATATTAAAAATGCTCTTATCGCCGCTCCAATTTTATGTTCGCCTGATTTTACAAAGACTTTTACTATTCAATGTGACGCTAGTGATACAGGCCTAGGTGGTGTTTTATCGCAAGAAATCGACGGTGGTGAAAGGGTCATCGCGTATTGTTCCAAAACTTTGTCGAAAGCTGAACGCAATTATACGGTTACTGAGCGAGAACTTTTGGCGTTACTATTTTCTCTAGAGAAATTTAGGATGTATGTTGAAGGCACAAAGTTTAGGGTTATTACAGATCACTATAGTCTCCTCTGGCTCATTTTCGGAGTACCTCAAATGATCATTTGTGATAATGGGTCTCAGTTTGCTGGTAAAACGTTTAAACAACTAACAGATTTGTATAAAATTAAGATATGGTTTACACCACGATATACGGCTCAATGCAATTTCGTGGAACGCACAAACAAAACTGTTGATACTGCTATCAGAAGTTATATTAAGGATCATAATTTTGCTCCATCACTGATTATTTTTGGAAGATACGTTCCAATATATGGTGATTATTACGGTCAAGTTTTAGAAACTAGAGACATAGAACTCGATTCTCGTGATAGGAATGAGTATGTGAAGGATATTTCAGGTTTAGGTAAAATTTTTGAAGATGTGAAAACGAAATTAACGTTGGCTCATCAACGTTATAAGAAATCGTATGATTTGCGAAGGATGGATATTCAGTTTAAAGTTGGAGATAAAGTTTGGCGTAGGAATAAAGTATTGTCAGAAGCACTGTCCGGATTTTCAGCTAAGTTGGCACCGAAATACGTTTTGTGTAGAATAATTAGTAAGAAGTCACGTTTGGTATATGGTTTAGAAAATATAGATGGTAGTTTTGCGGGCGACTGGCATGTTAAGAATTTGAAACCATATTTTGGTTCAAATTCTGACGTTTCCGTAGGTTAGGAAATTTCTGTATGAAATTTCAGTTTTTGCTTTTCTTGGTCACATATCTTTTTATGTGCAAAATTAAGGCATTTTGTTGTTCTTGGTCACATATTGTTTTATGTGCAAGATGTAAAGTATTTTTCATAAGAAATTTCTGAGTGAAATGACAGTTTTTGCTTTTCTTGGTCACATATCTCTTTATGTGCATGATTAAGGCATTTTATTGTGCTTGGTCACATACTGTTTAATGTGCAAGATGTAAAGTATTTTTGATAAGAAATTTCTGAGTGAAATTTCAGTTTTTGCTTTTCTTGGTCACATATTGTTTTATGTGCAAGATGTAAAGTATTTTAGTAAAGGAATTTCTGACTGAAATTTCTATGTTCGCTTTTCTTGGTCGCATATCGTTTTATGTGCAAGATTAAGGCATTATTTTGATCCTGGTCACATTTTTCTTAATGTGCAAGTAAGGTATTTTAGCTGGAAAATTTCTGAGATTTTTTTTTTATTCAGCATTTAGCAGTTTATATAGCCTGTTTTTTTTTTTTTGGATCCAGTTTATGTGTAGGATTTAGGTAGTTTTTGTTGTTTTTAAGGGTACCACACTACTTAAGGCTACCTGTATTCGACGTCGACCTATGTTTTGAGCTCAGTTTTTATTTTTCTATCGACATTGCAGTTTCCGGTTATATTTTAGAAACGATAGTTAGGGGTTATGTTTAAGATGACGTTCAAAAAGTCATATTTAAGACGAAAGGAGTTATATTTTAGTTATAAGTCTTATTGTTGGATCTATTAGTTGTGTATAACATGTTAGATCGAATGCAGACGACGTCAGTAAGTTAAATACTTTTCAGTATTGTTAAGACGTTTACTTGTATGTTTAGCCGTTTAGAAGAGTATATCCTGATCATGACCTTACCGATTTTGACACTTTAGGCCGTATGGTACGCGTAGTTATCAAACTAAACGGAAAGTAATAAGTATAAAAGAAACTCGTTACAACTCGTTCTGAGTAGTTTACTATAAAATATGTTGAAGTGGATGTTTTTATAAAAAAATATTTAAGGGTTAATATTTTTTTCTTTTTGGAGGAGGATGGTGTAGCATTATATTTTTCATGAGCTAAATTGTTTCATTTGGTGAATAGTTTAATTCACGCCGATATATATTAGTAAGTAATTTGGGTTGTCTATAAGTGGGATTTATAACGTAATATTTAATTTTAGGGTGGAAATGTCGTTTTTTTATAATTTGTACATAAATCAAAACAAGTAATTTACTACATATTTATTTTTACGTTGCCATCCAGATAAAATCACAATATTTGCCAATCATTTCAATATTCAAAGCAGGTAAAGGAATTTTATATTTAATATGAACATGTCCTTTTGGTACTCTCAAGTCATGGATTCACGGCGTCGACGTCGACTTGCGTTTCTACTTTCGGTTTTCAGTTGCAGTGTTGCCGAATCGAGTTAATGATTTTTCTTAAGTTTCATGGTGAATTTGCCGCTTCCTTTCACGAGTCACTTTACTGACTATTTCCGTGCTCGACCTTCTTGGTTGGCCAACGGTCTTCATCCCTTGGTATCGTCATTCTGGTTGGTAGTCGAGGTACTTACAACACCTCCATGTGTTGATCCGAAGAAAAATCGGGAATCATCCCGAATATACCCAGTAGTGGTGATTTGAATTTTTGTTTCTTCGCATGGATTAACTATCTGCTTTATCTGAGAGCCAAAGTAAAGTTTGTGTTTTGGAGAAAACCTGGATTTTTATCCAGCAATCTTTGGCCATGCCGGAATCAAACGTTTTGGAGTTTTTTTTTGTATAGTAACTTTGGGATTTAGTTAAGGTAAGCCGCTTATAATAATTTCACATACCTTTTTCTTCGTTTTGAAAAATGTTATGTATTTCCCAGTTTTCGTTTTTTTTTTTTGGAGTACTGATCCATGGTTTTCCCTCTCCTTTTAGAAAACCACATGGGAGTCGATTCCTAAGTTTTGGCATACCGTACCGTACCATGAGTTATCAATTATGGTCTTAAAAGAAACGTAATCTGTTGTCCCGCCTAGACTTTTATATTTGATCCAGTTCTGTTCGAATGCTGTTGGTTCCAGACACTGTAACTGTTCTTGTGATTTTGAAGTGATCCTCTTTTGATGTTTTGATGCAGCCCTTGAAGTCCTGACATCCCTGGAAGGATTTATAAAGGCCAGATAATATTTTTATTAATTATCCATTTTTATTCATTTTTTTTTACTACAAGCATTATTTAATATTATACATTTTTACATTTGATTTACAGTTTAAACGATTTATGCTATTCAAAAGTGAACCAGTTAATTAAATATTTCTTTCTAACTTTAATTTATGTAACAATAATTAAAGGTGTTAAAATTATTAATGAGTTATGTAAACTATGGTCGACTATGGGGCTATTTAATTTTCTTTATGAAAATATTGGCATATTAAATTCCTCTTTTTTTTACCTATTTTGAATTATCTTATTTAAATTGTACATTTGCTATATAATATATGGTGTCGTAAGTATAGAAAATTTACCTCATATTTTCATTTATCCTGCCTACACTCACCTAATTTTTATTTCAGTTTTTTTTTGCTATAGGAAGTAGCTTAGGCTAAAGTTATTTTGGTTTAGCAGTTTTCCTTTATTAAATATATAAAAAAACAGCGTGGCACCCTTTTAGTAGTCTACTTGGATTATGTAATGTATTTTTTAAGATTTACTTTTGATTTTAAAGAACACACCAAAATTTAATATTTAAATTCTAATATCTAACATCAAAGTTAATTTAATAAAATTATTTTTCATTTACCCCCGAACCCATAGTGCTCTCCAGATGAAAAGCTGCCGTTAGCTGAGCGTAAAAAAAAACAAGGGTTATGATACGCGACAAGCATTTAAAGCTACTGTCGTTTTTGGCGCCCGTCATAAGCTTCTTTAATGGAATAAGACATTTTTACCAAGTCAGTTTAAGAAAATTATGATAACATATACTCGGAAATACTAAATAAGCTCTAACAATAAATATGCATTGTTGCTTATTTGAAGTTTGACATACGGCCATTTTTAAATTGAGTAACGCGCCAGCCAACCACGTTTAATTTGCCTTTTTTGTTTTTACCCAGCCTACTTGCAATATTTTAACGTTGACGCGTAACTAATAATATTCTTAGTTATTAACGTTATGTCTGTGAACACTAAAATCAATACAAATAATCATTTACTTTAATACAAAATAAGCTACTTTTAAAATTAGGAATTAGGTTTTAGGATTTACCACTTTTATGAATGCTTCATAGGAAATAACTAAAAAAGGAATAAAGATATCAAAACAGGGTTTAGTTAATTTTTCTCTCCTTAAAATCACTGAGTTTACAAAAATGACAACAATTTTGAACATTTGTAAAGACATTTTGTAATGGTAATTTTTTAGGATTTCAGTTTTACCGTTTTGTTATGGTAATAGCACGTTGGACTTTAAATGCTTCAAATTTTTGGTAATAAATAAATTTGGACCAGTACCACGCCTGAATAAAATGTGAGGTAAAGCCAACACTATTGTAATAAGGAGTATTTATCACCTTCCCCCACCCTTATTATTGGAAATATGACAAAACGCCTTAAACAAAACTGACGCAGATTTTGTTGGAGTTTTTGTCGCTGTTATCAAAATGTTATCTCATGTTGGGTATTTTTGCAAAAAAAGTGTTTTTTTTTATTTACCATTACAGGTACGCCGTCTTGCGGTAGTTTTACAAACTTGAAAATATTTTCCAGCAATTTCTCTTGGCCACTATAGTTATGATTTTTTTTTTCGCGAAGCTGTAGCTTTCATAGTTTCTGAGAAAACCTACTCGGCCGCCCTCAGTGGGACACCCTGTATATATATATATATATATATATATATATATATATATATATATATATATATATATATATATATATATATATATATATATATATATATATATATATATATATATATATATATATATATATATATATATATATATATATATATATATATATATATATATATATATATATATATATATATATATATATATATATATATATATATATATATATATATATATATATATATATATATATATATATATATATATATATATATATATATATATATATATATATATATATATATATATATATATATATATATATATATATATATATATATATATATATATATATATATATATATATATATATATATATATATATATATATATATATATATATATATATATATATATATATATATATATATATATATATATATATATATATATATATATATATATATATATATATATATATATATATATATATATATATATATATATATATATATATATATATATATATATATATATATATATATATATATATATATATATATATATATATATATATATATATATATATATATATATATATATATATATATATATATATATATATATATATATATATATATATATATATATATATATATATATATATATATATATATATATATATATATATATATATATATATATATATATATATATATATATATATATATATATATATATATATATATATATATATATATATATATATATATATATATATATATATATATATATATATATATATATATATATATATATATATATATATATATATATATATATATATATATATATATGTTGATTTTTAGTCCTTCACGGATGGAAAAATACAATTTCGAGCTCAAAAAATTTCTGACTCACGTAAATTCAATCCACCCCAGAATACAATTTAATCTAGAGTTAGAGGAAAATAACAAACTACCATTTTTAGATGTTTTGGTCACAAAACTGCATAACGGACATTTCGAATACACCGTGTATAGAAAACCAGCACATACAGATAGATATTTAAATGCAAAATCACATCATAACGCGCCAGCCAAC
>JAUTXW010003995.1:0-68184 GCA_030620095.1 Kuschelorhynchus macadamiae | reverse complement strand
ATGTTATGTAGCCTTTAATTTAAAGTTCCTGTTCCTACACACATACATCATCGGCGAGCTCTTGGATAGGCAGTGGACAAGGGCAATCAATTCACCTCATGTGATCTTCCATGCATAGGAAATCCGAAAACCAACTAACGAAGTAACGTCTCGCGAACCGAGGTACCTCTACTTCGTCTAATTTTCATTAACGGCGACGTCGGTTCTAACGGAACCGGCATCTCTCTGTAAGTACTTTTATCAAGTGCTTCATGGTCTTTATAGAACCTACAACTTAAAAATTAAACGCGCGTTGTATTTAGCAAGGGACTAGGGATTATATGGAACTATGTGGCTATTATTAATGAAATTGTTATTTACGATAACGCTGACGTCACCGATATATAACTGTTATATCGTAAATCTTCTGTGGTAATTGAAGCGAGATACACTGGATCCTGGAAATTTCTAAACATCAGAATCCCTTTCCTTAAACAGCCATTGTGAATTTGAAGACTTTTACCTTTTAATCCGTTTGTCTTAAATTAGAATATAAGCTTAACAATGTTATCAATTCACACCGTTCAAATTTTCTTGCCAAATAGGTTTTAAGATGTGGGCATAGGGTAATCCCCGTTTCTGAAATTCTACTATATAGATATAACACTGAACCTTACCAAAATTTATTTTTCATAAGGTCAATCCTGATGAACGTTTTTACTTTCATGGCAAAAACCCTTCAAATCAAATCGGGGCGATGTTCTCATCTCTGGTGAGCGGAACATTTTTAGTAATTTCGGGTTCTGGGAATTACAAATAAATGTGATGAGTAGATCGAGTTGCAATACGGCAATCTTCTTTCGCTTCCTACGAAAGAAACTGGCAATTAAGCAGACAACATACCCTAATATCTTCCTTCCTGAACGCATGAGGATCACATCACCGCCGCCCGGATTCCGATGGGTATCCGATTATGATAAGAAGCTTCCTCTTCATCCAACTAAATTGAGCTAAATGTTTGTTAAAATGTAAATAAAATATCGGCTTCCGTTTTGCATCAAGTGTCTACGGTATGAGTAAAGAGTTTTTGCCTTGCGTGCAAAATGCTAAAAGGGCCATCCCTAAGCATTCAACGGTAACTATGAATTAACACAAATCATTTCATATCGTCTACATAAGGAGCTACCTGGATCCCGCATCAAAAAAATTTCAATGGGTCTGTAACTCGATCCACATTCCTTTAAAGTTTATTTTATAAAATTATTTCCTATTCACAGACCTAGTATATAAAATTAGATTCACTGGAAGTGGGGGTGTCTCCCATACAAAGAGGCCTGCAATTCTCCTACAACTTCTGGCAAATTGAATTTCCTTCTTTGATTGTTTATGTTCTGGCAAAGCCATCAAATGTTGGCTAAGGCCTCCATCAATCACTTTTGGCTAATGACCCTCCCATTATCTCTTAGACTTCGAATGAAGGGATTGAATTTTCTTAAATTTATCCATACTTCTTGCCTTGTTTCATAGCTTCTTCTAAACTTAAAGAACTAATAATGGTTTAAACATTCCATATGCCATATCCTCAGCATCTGGTGACCCATTATAATAATGGTACACTTAGATTATCACAAAACGTCTACCGATATTTTCTGGTAACCCATTAGGCACAGAAGTAGTAAACAAATCCATGGCGAAAAGTCCGTTAATATAACAAATTTCTTCCCTGAATTGATTGCACGCAGATCTGAACCTTTAATAGATCTTCGAATTCCTGAGGAGTTAAGAAAGTAGCACAACTCTACCATGACCGAAACAAAATGCTGTCATTAGTTTTAACAAAAACTTACCACAAAAAATGTTTTCTAACGAACACGGTGCTTCATGAACATATGAAAATTTTTTTCTTCCAACCCAGTTCCAATTGCTATTCTATAAAAACGGGGCCTAGCTTCACCCAGTCGACGACGAACGGACGATATGGCGGTGAATAAATCGTTCAATTTAAATCTTCCTCTGTTTAACAAGCGCCCATGCTTAATATGTTAATATTTATAAGATGTGTATACAATTTATTTAAAAAACTATTTTCAGATATGGTCCATACCAAAAAAACTGAAATATTTGGAAATAGTTTTATTTACTATTAATATTATATATTACCGTTTTATCTGGATACAGCTGTCTTCGACTTCGATAAGTTGGTCAATCGGAGCTCTCTGATTCGAGGCGTGAATAGCCTAGTTCATCTTCTGATGTCTCCTCGTCAGTTGAACCTTCTTCACGGTCCTACGATAAGCCCGTGTTGATAGTAAACACTAAGTTTTTCAATTGCGTCATCCAATGCTCTTTTCGTATGAGCTCATCCCATATCTTCTCGTGTGCTGACAAATGTTGAACCGTTACTTGCTCCGTCACCACCTCAATTTTTTTCTGGTCAGCGCTTCAGTATCAGCCAGCTTGAATGTTGTATTGGCATACCCAGTTTTTCACTAAAGCCCATATTTTTTTCAATTTGGTTTAGTTTTGGGTTTATTAGTAAAATCTGACGTTTGAATAAATTGTAATTAATATAATATTTAATAAAATAATATCAAGTTGGATTCAATAATTTATCAACTATAATTTTAATACCAATATTCACAAATTCCAGGCAGAACGAAGCGCTGGCAACACTGAATACTAATGATTAATATATCCTTATGGATATGCACCCGTCGAATCCTTTTGCAATTCTGTGGGGGACGTATAGCCCGGTCACGGCGTTGCCAGATTTATTTAGGCTTAATGAAAAGGTAAGTCTCCAAATCCACAATTATTTGATAAAGGGTTACGGCTGCTGGTAAAGTTCCAGGATCCAGTGTTACCCCCAGGATCTCAGCGATATAACAGTTATAAATCATGGCTCTAATTATAAACGTCCAAATGATATGCACCCGTCGAATCCTTTTGCAATTCTGTGGGAGACGTATAGCCCGGTCACGGCGTTGCCAGATTTATTTAGTATGACCGTCACGGCACGTTCTGGTTTTCCGTTTACCCCTTTACTTCATCTAAATTTTCGTTATCGGCGATGTCGAGGCTCAACGGAACCTGCATCTTTATATAGGTATTTGTGAAGATACTACATATCTTTATCGAACACGTTAAGTTAATCTGACAGTTGTTTTTAGCAAGGGAATAGGAATTATACGGAACTATATGGCTAGTATTAATGACATTGTTATTTATGATAATGCTGACTTTATAACTTGGACGTTTATAATTTGGCCTCTGATTAGACCCATGATTTATAACTGTTATATCGCTGAAGTCCTGGGGGTAATTGAAACGACAAACACTGGATCGTGAACTTACCAGCAGCCGGAAGTCCTTTACTCAAATAGGAATTGTGAATTTGGAGACTTACCTTTTCATCAGCCTTAAAAATTTTATTAAAGCATGTTGCGCCTTGCGAAGACTTTTACCTTTTCATATAACAAAGACTGAATTAGGAATGTATCAACCTACAAACAACTGTTCTCAAAATCGTGCGCCGAACAAATTTTCTGTTGATCTTTAAAACATCAAGATGTGGGCATGGTGTAATCCCTGTTTCTGGAATTCTACTACATAGATATAGCACTGAACGTTACCCAAAACTTTTCTTTTTCATAAGGTCGGTCCTGATGAACGTTTTGACTTTCATGGCAAAAACCCTAAAACCCCTATAAAATATTAATTAACTTTTCACCAAGCGTCCACTAGGTATTGTTGAACGAGTTTTTGCCCTGCATTCAAAATCCTAAAAGAATCATCCCTAATCATTAAACAGTATCTATAGAATTGACGAAAAGTAACCCTTTTACCAGTATCGACCTTTTTACATCGAAGGACGACCTAGATCGCCGCATCGAAAAAGTAATTAATATATCATTGGATCCGCCAGCTTGTTTGAATTTTTTATTTCGTGATTTACAGGCTTAGGATATAAATTAGATTAACTGAAAGTGGGGTGTCTCCCTTACAAAGAGACCTGCATTTTTACTGCCACTTTTCACAATAAAGTATTTTCTTGATTGTTTATGTCATCGGCAAAACCATATCAAATTTTCCTAAAGGCCTACTATGAAGACGCCTCGCTCTTTTCCTCGGCTAATGACTCTCCTATTTTCTTCATAAGTTGAACGAAGGGATTAGCTTTCCTTAAATTTCTCTCGACACTTTCCTATGCGCCATGGCTTCATCAATTTCCAAAAATTAATACTCCGTTTAAACGCGGCTCTGCCATTGTTGCGAAAACCTCAGTTATGGCAAAACAACTACCGACATTTTCTGGTTGGTTAATTCGGCACAAAGTAATAAACGAAGCCATGGGGAAAAGTCCTTGATGCCGAAACATCTTGTTCCTGAATTGATTGCACGCGGGGTCTGCAACTCTAAACAGATCCTCGAATTCCTGCGGACTTCGACATCGAAAAGAAGGCAGCAACTCCACCATGACCGCAACAAAATGCTGTGGTTAGCTTTTGAAGCATGACTCACCACAAAAAACGTTTCCTAGCAAACACGGCGCCTCATGGACATCAGCCCCAACAAGACTAATTATGGTGCACAATTTTTCTATTTCAAGGACAGGAGTTCCAATATCTGCTCTATAAGAACGGGTCTACCTTTACCCAGTCGACGACGAACGAACGATATGGCGCTAAATGGATGGTTGAACCTAAATCTCTCTCTTTGTAACTGGTCCTATGACCGCCGCTGGAACACTACGAGCAATTCTTGCAACCGTCTGGTGAAGATTCTGGGAGAACATTACATCCGAACTTGAACGCAAAGAACGCCTCCAACTGAGATGGTTTATCGAGTTGCAAGCGATTGTTATCCGCATCTCCCCTTCGTCGTAAACAATAAATTCACCTCATGTGATCTTCCATGCGTGGAGAATCGGAAAAATCTCCAAACTGACTCTACCGAAGTGACGTATCGCGAACCGAAGTACCTATTGACTTCGTCTTTCATTATCTTATGGCGTAAAGTCCTTATGAACTTACCAATACATGTGAACGGCAGCCAGTCATCTTTTCGGAGAGCTGTAGGTTGCAGGTTCTCGGGTCCATCTTTGGAAATTAAATTGGGCGCCACCTAATTGACTGTGACTCAGTTAGAAATATATTGATATTTAAATGCAGACAAAATAAAAGATTGGAGGGCTTTTCAATAAAACACTATATAAACTGCAGACTGTCAAATTTTAATGATACCTTTGTTCTTTTGTTCTTTTTTTAAGAGTTGTTTTATAAATAATTTTGAAATGTGAAATTTAGTTTACATTTTACAATTTAATGGAACTTAAATAATCTAATACATCAAGAAAAAGCAAAAATATTATAGAATATATCAAATATGTTAGATGCAATCGAAAGTTATTCCATCATATCATTGAACCTGTGAACATCTGGCGAAATGTCCATAACACAAATATAAATATGAAAATTAAATTAAATAGCGCACAGAAATGAAAAATTTCATCAATTAATTAATTTCCAAAGTTGTACCCGAGAACCTGCAACCTACAGCTCTCCGAAAAGATGACTGGCTGCTGTTCACATATTGGTAAGTTCATAAGGACTTTACGCCATAAGATAATGAAAGACGAAGTAAAGAGGTACTTCGGTTCGCGATACGTCACTTCGGTAAAGTTAGTTTGGAGATTTTTCCGAAACTGAACAGTTGAAATCACATGAGGTGGATTTATTTGGTAACTTACGATTTTCGAGAAGTAACTAAAGGGAAATGCAATCAATCAAGTTCAACTCGATAAAACCATCTCAGTTGGAGGCGTTCTTTGCATTCAATTTCAATGAAATGCTCCAAAACGTCCTTGCTCGTAAGTGTTCTCCAGCGGCGGTCACAGGACCAGTTACAAAGAGAGATTTAAATTGAACCATCCATTTAACGCCATATCGTTCGTTGACCGCAACCGACTCTAATCACCGTTGATCCGTTTTTATAAAGCAGATATTGGAACTCCTGTCCTTGAAATAGAAAAATTGTGCACCATAATTAGTCGTCTGGGCCCTATGTCCATGAGGCGCCGTGTTATCTAGGAAACGTTTTTTGTGGTGGCTACCTCAAAAAAGGAACTACAGCATTTTGTTGGGGTCATGGTGGAGTTGTTCCTCTACGTCCAAGTCCGCAGGAATTCGAGGATCTGTAAAACCAACCCTGCGCGTGCAATCAATTCAGGAAGAAGACTCGTTATATTAACGGACTTTTCACCATGGCTTAAGTTATTACTTTGTGCGCCAAAATCGTAACCAACCAGAAAATGTGGGTCGTTGTTTTGCCATAACTGGGTTGTTGAATATGGCAGAGCCGCGTTTAAACCAGTATTAATTTTTGGAAATTGAGCGAAGCCATGGCGCATAGGAAAGTGTCGAGAAATTTAAGGAAAGCTAATCCCTTCGTTCAAGCTTATGAGATAATAGGAGAGTCATTAGCCGAGGAAAGAGCGAGGCGTCTTCATAGTAAGCTAGCCAAGATTTATATGGTTTTGCCGATGACATAAACAATCAAAGAAAAAACTCAATTTGCCAGAAAGTGGTGATAAAAATGCGGTCTCTTTGTAAGGAAAACGCCTTTCAGTTAATCTAATTTATATCCTAGGTTAAATCACGAAATGAAAACTTCAAAAGAGCTGGCAGATCAATGATATATTAATTACTTTTTCGATGCGGCGATCTAGGTCACTCCTTAGAAGTAAAAAGGTCGATAATGATAAAACGGTTATTTTTCGTCAAATTTTCTTCAGTACGGTTTAATGATTCAGGATGATTCTTTTAGCATTTTGAACGCAGGCAAAAACCATAAAACAATTCCTCGTGGACACTTGGTGAAAAATGAAAACCGATATTTTATTTTACATTTAACAACATCAAAACCAATTTAGGTTGTACTTAAAGGGGAAACTCTGATCGTTATAATCGCCAGACTGCTCTCCGAAAAGCGGCAATTGGTGATCTGATGCTCCGTTATTCAGTAACCGTAAAAGGAAGATATTAGGGTAGGTGCAGTATCGTGCCAATTTTTTTCGTAGGAAGCAAAGAAAATGTGAAAAGAGAGATCCTTTGAGAGAATGGCTCTCGTAGCCCACTTGGCAAACCAATCTCCCCTTATAACAACTACTTGTAATTCCCAATAATATCCTAAATTCTAAGAAACCTTCAGGCCCACCAGAGAGGGGAACATCGTCCCGATTTGGTATGGGGGCTTGCCATGAAAATGGGAACGAGACCATCAGGACCGACCTCATGAAAAAACAAATTTTGGTAAGGTTCAGTGCTATATCTCTTGTAGCAGAAAATTTTAAAACAAATTGTCATCACAACATCACTTTTAAGGATGAGGATAAAATTTGTTCGGCACACGATTTTGATAAGATTGTTCAAGCCTACATTCCTAATTAATCTCTATGAAAAGGTAAACCTTTTCACAAGGCGCACAATGTTGAGAAGATTGTTATTTAGAGCTTAATGAAAAGGGTAAAACTTTCCAAATTCACAATTCCTATTTGAGTAAAGGACTTCCGGCTGCTGGTAAAGTTCCAGAATCCAGTGTTTGTCGTTTCAATTACCCCGGTTTTTCAGCGATATAACAGTTATAAAACATGGGTCTAATTATAAACGTCCAAATGATAAAGTCAGCATTATCATAAATAACGAAATATAATTAATACTAGCCATATAGTTCCGTATAATTCCTATTCCCTTGCTAAAGAACAGACTGTCATATTAATTTTAAAGTTGTAGGTTCTATAAAAAGAAATTAAAAATTATTTCAGCAACCCTCCAGAAAGATGCGGTTCCGTCGGAACCAACATCGCCGATAACGAAAATTTAGACGAAGTAAAGGGGTAAACTAAAAACCATCAAGAACGTGCCGTGACGGTCATACTAAATAAATCTGGCAACGCCGTGACCGGGCTATACATCTACAAATTAAAAAGAATAAATAATCATATCATCAATATATAAATCATACATCTGATCTTGCCAAGCACTTCGTTTCCTCAAATTGTGAATATTGGTATCAAAAATTATCATTAATAAATTCTTATAATCAATAATTATTTTCTAAATATTATATTAATTACAATTTATTCAAACATGAGATATTTCACTAATAAACCAACAGCTAAAGTCAATGAAGGAAACTGACTATAGTGTAAAAACTGGGTAGCAGTGCGCAATCCAACATTCAAGCTGGCTCATACTGAAGCGCTAGCCAGGAAAATAAATTGCAGGTGGTGAAGGAGCAAGAATAACTGAACATTTGTCAGCATACGAGAAAGTATGAGGATGCTCATACAAAAAGAGCATATGGATGACGCAATTGAAAACTTAGTGTTTACTATCAACACGGGCTTATCGTGGGACCGTTAAGAAGGTTCGAACGACGAGGAGACATCAGAAGATGAACTAGGCTATTCACGCCTCGAATCAGAGAGCTCCGATTGACCAACTTATAAAGTCGAAGAGAAGCCACATTTTTTTATAAAAAATATGTAATATATAATATTAATAGTAAATAAAACTATTTCCAAATATTTCAGTTTTTTTGTATGGACCATATCGAATGAAGAATTTTTTTAATAAATTGGTATACACATCTTATAAATAATCTAACATATTATGCATGGACGCGTTAAAAATAAGATTTAAATTGAACCATTTATTCACCGCCATCGTGACCGTTCGTCGTCGACTGGTGAAGCTAGGCCCCGTTTTTATAGAATAGCAATTGGAACTCCTGTCCCTGCCAAATAGAAAAATTTTCATATGTTCATGAAGCATCATTGGTGTTCGTTAGAAAACATTTTTGTGGTAAGTTTCTTGCTTCAAAAAGAAACTACAGCATTTTGTTGCGGTCATGGTAGAGTTGTGCTTGTTTCTTTACGTCCAACTATCAAGAATTCGAAGATCTATTTAAAGGTTCAGGTCCTGCGTGCAATCAATTCAGGGAAGAGATTCGTTATATTGCAAACGGACTTTTTCGCCATGGATTCGTTTACTACTTCTATTGCCTAATGGTAACCCACCAGAAAATATCGGTAGACGTTTTGCCATAACTGAAGTGTACCATTATTATAATGGGTTACCAGACGCTCAGGATATGGCAGAGCCGCGTTTAAATAATTAATAATTTTTGGAAATTGAAAAAGCCATGAAGCATAGGAAAGAGACGAGAGAAATTTAAAGAAAATTCAATCCCTTCATTCAAGCTTAAGAGATAATGGGAGGGTCATTAGCCGAGGAAAGAGCGAGGCGTCTTCACGGTAGGCCTTTAGCCAAGATTTGTATTAGCTTTGCCGACAATATAAACAGTCAAAGAAGGAACTTCAATTTGCCAGAAGTCGTAGTAAAATTGCAGGCCTCTTTGTAAGGGAGCAACCCCACTTCCAGTCAATCTAATTTTATATCCTAGGTCTGTGAATAGGAAGTAATTTTATAAAATAAAATTTAAAGAAGCTGGCGAATCCAATGATATACCCATTACTTTTTTCATGCGGTGATCCAGGTAGCTCCTTAGATGTAAACAGGTCGATAATGGTAAAACGGTTATTTTGCGTCAATTCTATAGTTACCGTTGAATGCTTAGGGATGGCCCTTTTAGCATTTTGCACGCAAGGCAAAAACTCTTTCAACCATACCTAGTAGACACTTGATGCAAAACGGAAGCCGATATTTTATTTTACATTTAACAACATCAAACCAATTTAGGTTGGATCAAGAGGAAGCTCTGATCGTTATAATCGCAGGACTTCTATTCGGAATCCGGCGACTGGTGATGTGATCCTGACGCTATTCAGTAACAGTAAGAGGAAGATATTAGGGTAGGTCGTCCGGTTATATTGCCAGTTTCTTTCGTAGGAGCGAAAGAAATATTCGCCATATTGGCAAACCCGATCTACTCATCACATTTATTTGTAATTCCCAATAACCCGAAATTACTAGGAATGTTCCGGCTCACCAGAGATGAGAACATCGCCCTGATTTGATTTGATGGGTTTTTGCCATGAAAGTAAAAACGTTCATCAGGATTGACCTTATGAAAAAGACAAATTTTGGTAAGGGTCAGTGTTATATCTATATAGTAGAATTTCAGAAACGGGGATTACCCTATGCCCACATCTTAAACCCATGGGATAAAATTTGAACGGGGCGATATTGATAACATTGTTAAGCTATATTCCTAATTCAGCCATAGTTACATGAAAGTGCTGCAAAGTCTTCAAATTCACAATGGCTGTTTAAGGAAAGGAGTTCCGACTACTGGTAAACTTCCAGGATCCAGTGTATCTCGCTTCAATTACCACAAGACTTTAACGATATAACAGTTATAAATCGGAGCTTTAATAAGAGGCCGATTTATAAACGTCCAAACGATGCGTCAGCGTTATCGTAAATAACAATTTCATTATTAATAGCCATATAGTTCCATATAATCCCTAGTCCCTTGCTAAATACAACTGTGCTATTAATTTTGAAGTTGTAGGTTCTATAAAGACCATGAAGTACTTCACAAGTACTTACAGAGAGATGCCGGTTCCCTTAGAACCGACGTCGCCGTTAATGAAAATTTGGACGAAGTAAAGAGGTACCTCGGTTCGCGATACGTTACTTCGTTAGTTTGGAAATTTTTCGGATTCCCCATGCACGGAAGATCACATGAGGTGAATTTATTACCCGTTCATCTGCCCAGATTCAGAGAAGTCGTTTACGACGAAGGGGAAGATGCGGGTAACATTTAAGCTCAACTCGATAAACCATCTCAATTGGGGGCGTTCTTTGCGTTGAAGTGCGAATGAAATGTCTCCCGAGAAAATTCCCCCCCCCATTTTTTTTTACCACATTGCCGCAAGGAAAAAAGTTGTAAAAATATAAAGTATTTCTCCAAGGCTATTTTACAAAACATAGGTTACTTACTTCCTTTCTGCTACCTTATACAAAATTTATGAATATAAACATTAAGAATTAGTTCCTCGTACTCTTACAGGAAGGACCTCCAAAACCATTGTAGAACTCTTGGTTTATGTACCCCAAAATTACACCATAATTTTGTAAAGAAAAACAATATTAATATAAATATATTATAGATTTATTTAATTTTCTTACATTCGCCTCGGTTTGCTCAGTCTTGAGGGCTGGGTAAGTTGCATGAAAATTAAGTATAGGTTTTCTCAGCAGATTTTTTTTTAACTTCCTATATTTAATGTGAAAACAAATAAATAAATGCAACCTCTAGTTCCCTGTTCAATGCTATTATATTTATATGTGTATATAGTAAAAAAGATTAAAAAAAAATGAGTTATTATAAGGGCGCCAATTAGTTTTTTTATCTAAAAAAAATGACTAAAAAAAATTATTTGTAATAGGTCCAATTAAGCAATAAAAAGAAAATTTATGCAAATAAATTAATTTATTACCTCTCCTTGATACAGTAAATTTCCAAATTTAGATTTAGAAAAAAAATGCTAAGTATACAATAAATTTCTTTCCAGATTTAATTGTAAGTTTCACTTGCAAATAAAGTTTATTCGTAATAGACAATAAGAATCTGGCTGACAAAGGATAAACTGGAAAATCACTCGGATGAGAATTTACTCCAAATTTCTTCAGGTTGTTTGACCTGTTACTCCGTGTAATCCTCGTTGGAAAGAGGCAATAGATAGTGGTTGGTAGATGGAGTGGGTCGCAAGCACTATTGATCCGGGGTTCTCCAAATACTTAAATGTTTCCCTGTCAAAACAAAAGAAAACCAAAATCTGTTCGAAACACAATTTCTTTTGAAATATATCTTTCTTTCCTTTCTTGTTTAAATCGAAATTCTTAGCTAAGCTAGTGATAATCATAAGACTTCGAGTTATTTGAACTGGAAATTAGAATATTTTATATTGTACAACAGTGTTTAAAACCTGGAGAAGTAGATAGATTAAGTACACATATTATATAATTTAAGAAGAATGGATCAGAAAATAAAATTCTGGTGAGATCTCTTTGTTACAATTATGAGTAATACCTAATCGAAATAAAGTAGACTGAATTTACTTCTTATCTCAACTTACTGTTATCTACCTTAAAATAATTAAACTTTAATAACATTTTACTATGCATGTAATTATTTACAAATGTACTACTATGCAAACTAATTTTCTTTAAATAGAACTTCCAAAGGAAAATATCTAGCGTGAGTATTTAACTCGATGTAGAAAAAAAAGAAAGAAAAGAAAGATTGCTTTGAAATCTATAAAATATATAAATATCAGCTGAAATAAAAGTATATACTATTATATAATATGTGTTATATGGACGTATTTAAGAGGCTAAAAAAAAACAACACGCTTGAAGTGTCAATGACTTCCCTAAAAAGAAATTTAAACAAAAAGTTATCAAATAGCTTGACCAAGAGGAAAACAAGATATTATTTATTAGTAGAACCTGGAAAAAAGAATATATACGTATTTAAATGCGTGTATAAACTGTTAGGTCTTAATACTTTCTGGACTTTTATGTAGGTTAATTTAACTAATTGATTTAAATTTTGTTCGTATCTACATAAAAAAAAATAAATTTTGCTATGAGCTAACTTAAATCTAGGTCACTATCAGATCCAGGATGCGAAAGTACAGAAATCGTCCCTGAGTTCATCATATAAACCTAAATTATTGGCAACGTTGTGATTTGACTAATCAAACGCGCAAGCTGTAATATTTAGTTGTATAAAAAAATTAATGTGTAATTGAGATTCTGGTTCCAGAGTTAAGAAAAATAAAAATGTGAATTGAGGAAGTGCACTGAGCTTCAATAAATGTAATGTAAGATATACCGTGAGTAAACAATTTATGTTGAGAACCTCTATAAAGAAAATTAAATCCTTCTCCCCTTTCTTTTTACACTTGCAATTACGACTAAAGGTTATAATATTATTTAAACTATTTAGCAAAATTAAGATCTTCAGGTTTCTTAAAGTAAAGACTATCTATTATCTAGACTCTATTATTTACAAAGAAAAAATATGTGATATAATGAGTATGTAAAATTAGAGCTCTCCCACGAAAAAAGTGGAAAAAGGCTTTAGAGGCAAAAAATCGCTTGATTTATTTAGGTTTCTTTTTTTTTTTTGAGATTTAGTCATGGAATGTATGTATATTTTTTCCCAATAATTATTAATCGTTTTATTTTATTTTGCCGCCAAGCCAAGTTATTTTTCGAAACAAAATGGAGGACGATAGTGAGACAGCAAATTCCAATAATGAAAAAATCCGGCCGGCAGTGTATCCTCAAGAATTTACTATGATATATAAAAGAAATTGTGGCTTGTAGCTTGCAAATAATATTTGAAACTCTTTATATATTAGATAAATAAAGGATACGCTTACCGGAGTTACTTTCTTTTGATTGATTTGCCTGGAGACTTTCTGTCCCACATGTCCAGTTCCGATCTATAAGAGCGATGCCCTCGAAATATGGTAGCGTCTAGTCCAACCTCAGATTCGTGTATACAGTTTCTCTAAAATAATTAAATTCACAGCAGTAAAATGTTCGCTAGATTTATACGATAATGCTATCAGGACATAAAGAAAATTCTGAAGATTAGAGATCTCCTTTTTTTTTATTTCATAAAAAAAGGAGTCCTTAAGGTAGTTATTATCATAAGAAAGGTACAAAATTCTAGTGGCCTCCAAATTAAAACTCAAAAATTAATTTGTCCACTACAAGATTAAAAACGGATATAAGGAAATCAATTTTGTGATCTATATATAGACCAACTAATTTTAATATTTTTTATTACGCCCACTATATTTTAAAAGAGAAAGATATACATATAATGCTTAAGATATTAATATTATAATCAAAGAGAATTTCAAAAAAGTTAAAAGGTATATGGATTACTTAGGAAAATTTTGAATTTATTATCCTGACAAATTTTACTCTAAGAAAGAAAAAACGATAAATCGAATTTAAACAATAGGAATTATATTTACATATAGCTTAGTTAGCCCAGAATCAATTTATATGATAATCAAGATAATAGGAAATGCAAACCTAAAATATGCTTTTATGCTAAAAGACAAAACGTGGTTTTACAATATATCGATAAAAATGCCTCTATCCCTTTTTCGCTGCTTCGATCACACGTCGAGCAAGTGAGAGAGTCTTTTACGCGAAGGGCCCAATGGCCCAGAGGACCCACCATCCACCCGACCTCCCTCCTGGGAAGCCGCCTCTCTGATAGGTACTACCGGTTTAACGGGCCTAGGGCCTTAATAAACCATAAGTCATCGCTATCTTAGGTGTGTCAGCTCGTTTACATCCGGATGTGTATACTCACATCACCTCTTCTATATTTTCGCGGTCAATATAGGAGAGTTGTCTGAAAACAGAGAAATGTGTGTATCGTCAGTGTAATGGTGTGTGATCGCGGGGCCTACGGTAGTAGACCCGGTGTACCCGCCGCTCCTCCTGAGGGTCATAGTCAACTTGCATCCTGAGTTCTTCAAATTGGTGTGCTGCTGCCCGCTCTATGCCTTTCATGGCTTTCTTCCTGATTGTTGTCTGGAGAGGCTCCCAGTCCAGGTCCCGCTGGATCTGGGCATTTCTTACGTACCAAGGTGCGTTTGTCAGTCCTTAAGTACTTATTTTCTGTAGCTGCCAGTTGGTCTATGTAGGTGGGCGCTGCATGTGCCCACGCTACTGCTGCATATGTCAATTGTGATCTTGCGATCATTTTTATCATGGTCAGCTTTGTACGAAGAACCATGGGGCTTCTTCGGTTTAGAAGAGGGTATAGCCTAGCCATAGCCTTATTTGTCTTTGCTCTTGTTGCCTCAATATGGGGTTTCCATGTTAACCCCTTATCCATTATCAGCCCTAGATATTTTATCGAGTTTGTGGATGGATGTCATCTCCATCAATGCTTATAGCCTCTGGGGTATCATCCTCCTCTTTTGGGAAGAGGATGGCCTGGCTTCTTTGTGCATTTATTTTGATCTTCCAAGTGATACACCTAGTTCTTATCAGATCCATTCCTTCTTGTACTCTCCTACAAATGATACCTGCATTTCTATGCTTTGCCGCTATAGCACAGTCGTTTGTGCCATACTCTGTCAAAAGCTCTGGCTACGTCTAGGAAGACCGTGGCAGTAGCCTTCAAGTTAAAACCGCTGGTGACAGTTTCAACTATTCTCAGAGCCTACAATTCTGTTGAGTGGCGGCTTCAAAGCTAAATTGCTCCTTAGGGATAATATCTAGGGCGTCTGTTTCGTCTTTGAGCCTGATGGTTAGGAACTCTTTGACGATTTTACTGAGTGTGGGCAGCAGACTTATCGGTCGATAGTTCTGAGGAAAAGTTAGGTCTTTCCCTGGTTTACCAATCATGACTACTTCAGCATGCTTCCACCTGTTGGGGAAGTAATCGAGTCTCATGACTGCATTTGTTATGCTGGTTAGTGCAGCAATTCCTTTTCTAGGAAGTTGCTTTATCATTTGATTGGTTATGCCATCTTTGCCTGGAGCTTTACGCTTCTTTAGACATTTTATGACATTTTCAACCTCCTGTGATGTAGCCGGGTGCTCCACCTTGGCAGGGGTTTCCGTGTTGTTTAGTCTTCTGCAGCCATTAATTACTTCTATTTCATGTTGATCATCTTCGAGCGGATGTTGGTTTAGTCGACACTCTCGTTCGAGAGTGTCCGCTAAGGCCTCTGCTTTCTCCTGGTCTATGTATGCCATACCTCGTGCCCCGTGCAGGGGAGGCATTGGTTTGTTTCAGACCTTAGCCTTTTCTGCATTTGCCATGCAGTGTTGTCCTTTTGTGTCTAATTCTCGTAGTTTGTTAGACCACATTTTGTCTCTGTGTACCCTTAGTGCATCTCTCAACCTAGTTGAGTGCCTGTTAGGGCTATTCTATCCTGCTCGAGATGTCTCCTTTCATAGGCACGTTTAAGCCTTCTATTCTCTCACGGCTGAACGTGAGGAGTGTCTCATAATTACTGTGCTTTCATGGAATGCTTCCAGTATTTTGTTCTCTAGAGTCTCTACGGCTCTTTCTAGTTCCTGAGGTTTATTAATGACTGCTATTTCGATTTTATCCTGGACTTTATCCTGATAAGTCCTCCAGTTAGTCTGTTTCCTGATTGAGGTTTCTTGAGCCCTGTTTTCTCTACCCAGTGTAAGTACTATCGGATTATGATCCGATGTACCTTCCTCGAGGGTTTCCATGTCGAAGTCATGGACTATATTCTTTAGGATTGCTATGTCTAGCACTTGAGGACGGCCAAGGTTTCTTGATAGAAACGTTGGCCTATCTGGTCCTATGACTATGCTCCCTTGGGTTTCCGAGAAGTCCAGAAGTCTTTGTCCATTCCTATGCTGTGTGGTGCTGTTCCACTGTGGATGTTTGCAGTTCAGGTCACCTATAATGACTCGGGGGTTTCTGCCCCTTAGCAAATCATCTACGTCTTCCTGTAGTAGGTCCCCTCTAGGGGGCCTATACACAGAGGAGATTTTAATCTTCGATCCCAATGTATGCGTGTGGGATGGTCCTTTTTACAAGGATCGCTACCCCACCGCCATTGTTTACGACTCTGTCGTATCTATAGGTTTCATATCCGGGAGATAATGGTCTGCCCTGTTAATTCTGGTCTCCTGCTTTGCCAGAATATCGGGGTCTGTTCAGAGATTAGCTGCATAATCTCTATTTTTCGTGTTCTTATGCCGTTTATGTTCCACGACATTATTTTTAGTGTATTTGGGATTGTGGGATTAATTCCTGCCATTTCTGGATTTTAGGGCTGTCTCAATCAGCTTCCTTGTCTCGTTCATGAGACTCTCAGCGATATCCTTTGTGGCTTTTTGGAAGATTTCCATTGTCATTTCAGTGGGGGGAGTGGCAGCTGCAGGCTCCCTGGCCCCCTCATTCTCTCTCCTCTTTTGAGGAGCCGCGGGTTTTTTGTTTGCGCTAGTGTTTGTTGTGGATTTGTGTGAGTACTTTTTCGGGCACTTCGTGCATCCCCGGTAGGATGCAGGGTGCCCCGTTGCCCCGCACAGCACACACACACCGCGTTTCGAACCTCTTTGTTTATTGGCAGAAGACATGCCGTCTCCTGTGCCCCACGGCACATTTGACACAGCGCTCCTGGAAGGTGCACTTCCACTGTGTGTGTCCATATCGCTGGCAGCGATAGTACTGTTGCGGCTCTAGGCTCTTTTTCTTCAGCTACACTTTGACCATAAGGTCGTGGAGTCTATTGATCTCATAGATCCGTTTATTTTGTGTTTTTACCATGTACAATGGTATTAGCCTTTTAGTCCTTCTGCTTGTCATCGGAAAAATTTCCACATCCAAGATCCCCTGAATTTTCAGTTCATCGTTTATTATCTCTGGGGTACGTTTAGAGGTAATCCTCTCAGGACTACATGTTCTCTTTTTTCCTCTGGGAGGGAGTACGTGTAGTACCCCTTTTTTTCTTCTAAATGCTTTGTTAGCTTTCTATAGTCTTCAGCCGTCTTAGGGAACATTTTTGTGGTGTTACCCACGATTTTTGCCTTCTCTAGGCATATGTTTTTGCTTTTTATTTTCTTACTAACTAGGATCCAATCTTCGGCTCCATCTAGTACCACGGGTGGCACTTTCTTTGCTTTCTCGGCATAGGTAGGGGGGGGGCGTGTCCATGTCCTCTGCAGCCCCCTGAGGAGTCTCAGTGATCTCGCTGGGGTCTTCATCACTCTCAAGTGATTTCAGTGCTCTTTTCCTCTTTTTTACCGTAGTAAGAGGGGAGAGAGCTTGTTCCTCGGCCCTTTTTTCTTGTGCGGTTTTTAGAGCTGTTAGTTCAGCTCTGAGCAGCTCTAGCTGTTCTGCTAGGAGCTTATTTTGCTTTTTGAGCCTTTTAAGCTCTGTCTTTGACTCCTTTAGTGGGGGCTTGGAGTTTCTGCTTGCCTTTGGCTACTTCATCTTCGCGACACTGGTTCACTGAACGCACTAACACCCACACTAACACTCACTTCTAATCTATTGTTAGTTATCTAAGAGGTATCAATGAGCCTATTCGCTATGGGTGTACCACAGCAGCGCGCAGCCTTCAATAAACTCAAAGATCCTGTCTACTTATGTGAAAAAACAAAAACTAGGATCAAAGAACGGACTCGCTAAGGGTATACCTAAGCAGCGCTCGGCCTTCAGTAAGCTCTAAGATCCAACAAATCGTTGCAAAAATGTTATTTCTACGTCTACTTTGCTTAAGGCTTGGAAAAATAAAAATATAACTTACCAGCTGTATGTATTCTATTGCAAGCAATAGCACTACACAAGAACTCGAAATCTCACAAGATTTTTGCACGTCGTACTTTCTCTATTTAGCTACAGGTCTGCTCTGTGTCGATGCCAAGTCGAGAATGGAACGAAGAACAATGAGTCTTTTACCTAGTCCGCGAGCGGATTTATAACCTTTAATGTCTCATTTGCGACGCTGCCGTCGTGAATTTATTTTATGATGTTTCATTTCTTTTTAAAGCAGTACTTGAGACATTTTCTGATTTCAGTTTTTTTTTATATAAGAAGACAAGATATGAGAATAAAATCAACTAGTTACTACTTCTTTAGTTGGTTTATTTATTTAAAATATGTCTTACCTTTCAATATTTCATTTCCTTATTTTTCTAATTTCACTGATATTTCGCTAAATCTTACATTTTTTCTTAAAAAATGTAATGTAACGAAAATTGTGTATATAAAATAAGAAACCAATGAAACTATAGTGACAGAAGAGAAACGCAGGCAAATCCCAAATATTTGTGAACAAAACAAAAACAAAATTATTTTGTCTTAATTTAAAGAAGTTAAAAATACTTTACAAATCCAATGAATTATGAATAAAACATATTGAGGTACGTAAGATGTAATTTACATAAAAGTCTTGATATTTTAAAGGTTATATTTAACTGCAAAGTTATAATGTTCAATTTTGTTTCAGATTACTAATTGGCTTAAAATAATGAAAAACCGTTAGCAAAATGTTCATTAAACATTCCATACAAAGCAAACATCAAGAAAAACAGCTTGGATAAATGAAAACAAAAAGTTATGTAAAGTGAAACTTTCTAATAGTTCAAATGTTGTCAAAGTGTTAAATTGATATTTTACAAGAAAGAAGAGAGTAAATATGTTTATCATAATTCAAGTGAGTGAAATGGACTGAAAGAAGAAACCAAAAAACAAAAATATTTTATTGTAAATGAAAAAAATTGTTATTTTCATTAATAAAGAAGGCCAGTATCTTACTACTAAAACTGATTATATATTCAAAATATGTCACTTTCAATAGTAACACCCTATTAATAAAGATTCTATTAACTTTCTTTTATAAAGTGTATGATATGTAAATTTGGAAAAATCCAACTCGTAGAGTTATTCGACAGAATGGTGTTAGAACACTGTGTGAAAATCAGTAACTATATAACTAGACAAATTTTGTAATTGCCTCACTATTACTATAAACTAAATAATTATACATAAATTTCAAAATGATATGCTACCCCCTCCGAAAAAAATAGACTATCTCGATAGGCTATTTAAACAGAGCTTAAAGTCTGGATACTAAAAATAAAAAATAACTCTTATGATCCTATTAAAATGAAATGATCATAAATTATACTAAATATCAGTAATTTTTGGATAAAAGGTCTTCCGAGATAATTTTTGGTTTGATAACTCCGTGTATCAATAAATAAAATAATAATAAAAGGAGTCAAAATTAGTAGGGACACAATCAGTAAAAGTCAAAATAGGTAAGTCTATACCAAAAAAACTCAGAACCCAAAAATCACAGTTTAAACTCAAATTTAACTTAATGTCATACTGACACAATTGTCTTATAGGGACAAATGAGGATATCCTAGACATAATAGTCAGGTTATCGACAAAAATAAGTTTTGACTCTTGTGTTACATAATCCAATCAATGTAATCAAGCCAAGAGTCATCCTGAACTGTAACATGTTTTACATAAAACATGCACACACATTTGTTTAGGACAGGCAATCAAAAAACAACTTATGAAACTATCCTAAACCAAATCTTATGCCGTTGCCCACTAAACAGCGACAATAAAAGGTCTGGGCTACGACTTAATAATACAGAATTGCTTTCCTAGGCTTGTATTAGGATAGTTTAGGCAAAATATAACTACAAAATAATATACAGGGGTACTGTATCGATACAAGAAAGAAGCTCCCAATCTCTGCAACTTAGCTCCTTCCCAAATTTCACTTGAGCATTTATCAAAATACCACCCAAACGCAAAACAAGAAAAATTAATAAATCAGTTACTGACATTATCGTGCAGTAATATATATCTCTATAATATTGCATACCGGTATACCTTTATCAAAACAATATAAGTCAATATCACGAAAATATGGAAGTGTTGATCAGACACTTACATACGATGTTTCTCAAACTCTAGAGAAAATGCATTGTGCCAAATTAACCAAAAAACTCAAAACTTTATATGGTGCATAGGCCATTAGCAACCATATATACTTCAATACTCGACAAACTCAAAAATGGACAAATCCAAAATATGCTTTCATAGCTTTAAATACATTTCTTAAAAATACAAAAAAAAGATTCAAAAACCAAATTATTGAGAAATAGACCCATGATTTATAACTGTTACATCGCTGAAGTCCTGGGGGTAATTGAAACGACAAACACTGGATCCTGGAACTTTAACAGCAGCCGGAAGTCCTTTACTTAAACAGGAATTGTGAATTTGAAGACTTTACCTTTTCATTAAGCCTAAATAACAATCTTCTCAACATTGTGCGCCTTGCGAAGACTTTTACCTTTTCATATAACAAAGACTGAATTAGGAATGTAGGCCTGAACAATTTTATCAAAATCGTGCGCTGAACAAATTTTATCCTCATCCTTAAAAGTGACTAAGATGTGGGCATGGTGTAATCCCTGTTACTGAAATTCTACAGCATAGATATAGCACTGAACCCTACCAACAATTTGTTTTTTCATAAGGTCGGTCCTGATGAACGTTTTGACTTTCATGGCAAAAACCCTATAAACCAAATCGGGACGATGTTCCCATCTCTGGTGGGCCGGAAGATTCTTAATAATTTAGGATTATTGGGAATTACAAGTAAATGTGATGAGAGATCGGGTTTGCCAAAACGGGCTACGAGAGCCATTCTCTCAAAGAATGTCCTTTTAATATTTCTTTCGCTTCCTACGAAAAAAACTGGCACGATAATCGCACGACCTACCCTAATATCTTCCTCTTACTGTTACTGAATAGCGGCACGATCACACCACCAGTCGTCGCTTTCGGAATAGCAGTCCTGCGATTATAACGATCAAGAACTTCCTCTTGAGTCACCCTAAATTTGTTTTGATGTTGTTAAATGTAAAATAAAATATCGGCTTCCATTTTGCACCAAGCGTCCACTAGGTATTGTTGAAAGAGTTTTTGCCCTGCGTGCAAAATGCTAAAAGAGTAATCCCTAATAATTAAACGGTATCTATAGATTTGACGAAAAGTAACCGTTTTGCCATTATCGACCTTTTTACATCTAAGGAGCGACCTAGATCGCCGCATCGAGAAAGTAATGGATATATCATTGGATCCGCCAGCTTGTTTAAATTTTTTATTTCGTGATGAATTACCTTCCCATTTACAGCCTTAGGATATAAAATTAGATCGACTGGACTCCCTTACAAAGAGGCCTGCATTTTTACAGCCACTTTCTGGCAAATCGAAGTTCTTTCTTTGATTGTTTATGTCATCAAAACCATACAAATCTTGGCTAAAGGTCTACTATGAAGACTCCTCGCTCTTTCCTCGGCCAATGACTCTCTCATTATTTCATACGCTTGAATGAAGTGACTGACTTTCCTTAAATTTCTCTCGACACTTTCCTAGGCGCCACGGCTTCATCAATTTCCAACCAATACAAATCTTGGCCAAAGGCCTACCATGTAGTTTCCTCGGCTAATGACTCTCCCATTATGTCTTAAGCTTGAATGAAGGGATTGACTCCTTAAATTTCTCTCGACACTTTTTTATACGCCATGGCTTCATCAATTTCCAAAAATTAATAATGGTTAAACGCGGCTCTGCCATGTCATGAGCTAACCCATTATAATAATGGGACACTTCATTTATGGCAAAACGTCTACCGACATTTTCTGGTAGGTTACCATCGGTCATAGAAGTAGTAAACGAATCCCTGGCGGAAAGTCCGTTAATATAATGAATCTTTTCCCTGAATTGATTGCACGCAGGGCCTGCACCTCTAAATAGATCTTCGAATTCCTGTGGAGTTAAACTTAAAGAAAACAGCACAACTCCACCACGACCGCAACAAAATGCTGTAATTCCTTTTTTGAAGCAAAACTTGCCACAAAAAACGTTTCCTGACAAACACGGAGCTTCATGGGCATAGGGCCCAGATGACTAGTTATGGTACACAATTTTTCTATTCCAGGGAGAGGAGTTTCAATTGCTACTCTATGAAAACGGGGCCTACCTTCACCCAGTCACGACGAACGGACGATATGGCATTGAATAAATGGTTCAATTTAAATCTTTCTCTTTGTAACGGGTCCTTTGACCGCTGCTGGAGAAGAAATACCAGCAATTCTTGCAGATCGTCTCGTAGAAGCAGAACGCCTTCAAACGAGTTGAACTTGAATGTTATCCGCATCTTCCCTTTCGTTGTAAACGACTTTTCTGAATGTGAGCAAATGAACGGACAATAAATTCACAGCATGTGATCTTCCATGCAAAATATGTTAATATTTATAAGATGTGTATACGAATTTATTTAAAAAACTGTTCTTTCAAATATGGGTCTATAGAAAAAAACTGAAATATTTGGAAATAGTTTTGTTTGCTATTAATATTAGATATCACATATTTCCTATAAAAAAAGTGGCGTCTCTTCGACTAGCTATAAGTTGGTCAATCGGAGCCGTCTGATTCGAGGCGTGAACAGCCTAGTTCATCTTCGGATGATTCCTCATCGTTCGCGCTGCTACCTAGTTTTTCACTAAAGCCCATATCTGTTTCAATTTGGTTTAGTTCTGGGTTTATTAGTAAAATATCTACGTTTGAATAAATTGTAAATAATATAATATTTAATAAAATAATAGCAAGTTGAATTACAACAATTTATCAACTATAATTTTAATACCAATATTCACAATAATTCACAAATTCCAGGCAGGACACGAAACGCTGGCAACACTAAATACTAGTGATTAATATATTCTTATGGATATGCACCCGTCGAATCCTTTTGTAATTCTGTGGGAGACGTACATCCCAGTCACGGCGGCGTTGCCAGCTCATAAGGACTATCATTTGCACCATGAAATAAATATAAATCGCCTTTGGCGCTGCATTGGGAAGATTGGAGAGAGCTCGCAATAGTTGCGAGCTTTGTTTAGTCTGACCGGTACGGACACGGTACATTCTTCTATGGTTTTTGGTTTACCTCTTTACTTCGTCTAAATTTTCATTACCGGCGACGTCGGTTCTGACGGAACCGGCATCTTTCTGTAGGTACTTGTGAAGATTCTTTAATATGACAGTTGTATTTAGCAAGGGAATAGAGATTATATGGAACTATATGGCTATTATTAATGACATTGTTGTTTACGATAATGCTGCCACTATCATATGAACGTTTAAAAATCGGCCTCTGATTAGATCCATGATTTATAACTGTTATATCGCTGAAGTTCTGAGAATAATTGAAACGACAAACACTGGATCCTGGAACTTTACCATCCACCGGAACTCCTTCACTTAAACAGGAATTGTGAATTTGAAGAATTTTACCTTTTCATATAAAAAAGGCTGAATTAGGAATGTAAGCCTGAACATACAATATAGATATAGCACTGAACGCTACCAAAAATTTGTTTTTTTAAAAGGTCAGTCCTGATGAACTTTTTGACTTTCATGGCAAAAACTCTACAAACCAAATCGGGACGATGTTCCCATCTGTCATGAACCGGAAGATTCTTAATATTTGCGGATTATTGGGAATTACAAGCAAATGTGATGAGAGATCGAGTTTGCCGAAGCGGTCTAACGATCAAGAGCTTCCTTTTGAGTCAACCTAAATTGGTTTTGATGTTAAATGAAAAAGAAAATATCGGCTTCCATTTTGCACCAAGGGTCCACTAGGTATTGTTGAAAGAGTTTTTGCCCTGTGCGCAAAATGCTAAAAGGACCATCCCTAATCATTAAACGGTATCTAAAGAATTGACGAAAAGTAACCGTTTTACCATTATCGACCTTTTTACATCTCAGGAGCGACCTAGAACGCCGCATCGAAAAAGCAATGGATATATCATTGGATCCGCCAGCTTGTTTACATTTTTTATTTCGTGATGAATTACCTTCCCATTTATGGGCTTAGGATATAAAATCCGATCGACTGGAAGTGGAGGTTGCTCCTTACAAAGAGGCCTGCATTTTTACTCCACTTTCTGGCAAATTGAAGTTCTTTCTTTGATTGTTTATGTCATCGGCAAATCCATAGAAATCTTGGCTAAAGCCCTACTATGAAGACGCTTCGCACTTTCCTCGGCTAATGACTCTCCCATTATCTCATAAGCTTGAATGAAGGGATTGACTTTCCTTAAATTTCTTTTGACACTTTCCATGCGTCATGGCTTCATCAATTTCCAAAAATTAATAATGGTTTAAACGCGGCTCTGCCATATCCTGAGCATCTGGTAACCCATTTTAATAATGGGACACCTCAGTTATGGAAAAGAAACTACCGATATTTTCTGGTAGGTTACTATCGGGCACAGAAGTAGTAAACGAAGCCATGGCGGAAAGTCCGTTAATATAACGAATCTTCTCCCTGAATTGATTGCACTCAGGGCCTGCATCTTTAAATAGATCCTCGAATTCCTGCGGAGTTGCACGTAAAGAAGGCAGCACAACTCCACCATGACCGCAACAAAATCCTTCATGGAAATAGGGCCCAGATGACTAATTATGGCACACAATTTTTCTGTTTTAGGGACAGGAGTTCCAATTGCTACTCTATAAGAACGGGGTCTACCTTCACGCAGTCGACGACGAACGAACGATATGGCAAATGGATGGTTCAATTTAAATCTCTCTCTTTTCAACTCTGGTGGGGGGAATTTTCTCGGGAGACATTTTCATTCGCACTTCAACGCAAAGAACGCCTCCAATTGAGATGGTTTATCGAGTTGAGCTTAAATGTTACCCGCATCTTCCCCTTCGTCGTAAACGACTTCTCTGAATCTAGGCAGATGAACGGGCAATAAATTCACCTCATGTGATCTTCCATGCATGGGGAATCCGAAAAATTTCCAAACTAACGAAGTAACGTATCGCGAACCGAGGTACCTCTTTACTTCGTCTAAATTTTCATTAACGGCGACGTCGGTTCTAACGGAACCGGCATCTCTCTGTAAGTACTTGTGAAGATACTTCATGGTCTTTATAGAACCTACAACTTCAAAATTAATAGCACAGTTGTATTTAGCAAGGGACTAGGGATTATATGGAACTATGTGGCTATTATTAATGAAATTGTTATTTACGATAACGCTGACGTCATCGATATATAACTGTTATATCGTTGAAGTCTTGTGGTAATTGAAGCGGGATACACTGGATCCTGGAAGTTTACCAGTAGCCGGAACTCCTTTCCTTAAACAGCCATTGTGAATTTGAAAACTTTTACCTTTTCATGTAACTATGGCTGACTTAGGAATGTAAGCTTAACAATGTTATCAATATCGCGCCCCGTTCAAATTTTATCCCGATGGGTTTAAGATGTGGGCATAGGGTAATCCCCGTTTCTGAAATTCTACTATATAGATATAACACTGAACCTTACCAAAATTTGTCTTTTTCATAAGGTCAATCCTGATGAACGTTTTTACTTTCATGGCAAAAACCCTTCAAATCAAATCGGGGCGATGTTCTCATCTCTGGTGAGCCGGAACATTCTTAGTAATTTCGGGTTATTGGGAATTACAAATAAATGTGATGAGTAGATCGGGTTTGCCAACACGGCGAATATTTCTTTCGCTTCCTACGAAAGAAACTGGCAATATAACCGGATGACCTACCCTAATATCTTCCTCTTAGACATAGACATAGATGGGGAGCCCGACAAGGGCAGCACTTAGGCTCACTGGGGCCCATTGTGCTATCCCCCCAAGTAGGCGTGTCAGGCCAAGAGCCCACTCCTTTTTAGAAAGGAAAGGACCCTTTCAGGTCGCGCACGTCCCACAAGCTCGGGTTCCACATAGGTGTCACCCAAGCAAAGCAGTCTGGCGTTGACTAAAGCGTCACATCGACAGACTAGATGCTCGGTAGTTTCATCTACCTCAGCACAAAACCTGCAGTATGGATCGTTGTCGAGTCCAATCTTATGCAGGTAATATTTCACTAGCCAGTGTCCAGTTAGGACCCCGGTAATAGTTCTAAGTTGACTTCTGTTTAGGTTTAGAAGTCTATTAGACTCAGAACGGCTATAAGGGCCTGATATGAAGACCTTAGACTGTCTGAGTCCTGCTAGCTCGTGCCATTCAGCACGGAATTTCTCGACAGTGCGATTCTTAATCCTAGCCTTGACAACTGAAGGAGCAATTCCAAGAGCAGGTTCCGGCCCAGTGAAAGCAGTGTTGCTACCTTTCCGAGCCAGCTGATCCGCCCCTTCATTTCCCCCCTATGCCCTGATGGCCAGGCACCCAAATGAGGCTAACCCTATTGGACTCACACAGCCTCTCTAGGGCTCTCCTGCATTCAAGCGTTAGCAGCGAATTGACTCTGTTCGAGGACAGAGCTTTAATCGCGGCTTGACTATCACAACATATATAGATATGCTTGTCGTGGTATCCTCTGGAGAGGTTTTCCTGTACGCAGTCCAAGATTGCTGTAATCTCAGCCTGATATACAGTCGCATACCGTCCAAGAGCAAGACTAATTCTTGTCCTGGGACTCTCCCCATAAATTCCGGCCCCAGAACCCTCCTTCATTAGAGAGCCATCTGTAAACCAGACAAGGCCCTCCGGTTTGAGGAAGGATGGAGAGGAATCCCTCCATTGTTCTCTCTCGGGAACAATTACATATCTTCCTCTTACTGTTACTGAATAGCGTCAGGACCACATCACCAGCCGCCGGATTCCGAATAGCAGTCCTGCGATTATAACGATCAAGAGCTTCCTCTTGATCCAACCTAAATTGGTTTGATGTTGTTAAATGTAAAATAAAATATCGGCTTCCGTTTTGCATCAAGTGTCTACTAGGTATGGTTGAAAGAGTTTTTGCCTTGCGTGCAAAATGCTAAGAGGGCCATCCCTAAGCATTCAACGGTAACTATAGAATTGACGCAAAATAACCGTTTTACCATTATCGACCTGTTTACATCTAAGGAGCCACCTGGATCACCGCATGAAAAAAGTAATGGGTATATCATTGGATCCGCCAGTTTCTTTAAATTTTAATTTATAAAATTATTTCCTATTCACAGACCTAGGATATAAAATTGGGGTGGGGGTGTCTCCCATACAAAGAGGCCTGCAATTTTACTACGACTTTCTGGCAAATTGAAGTTCCTTCTTTGATTGTTTATATTATCGGCAAAGCTAATACAAATCTTGGCTAAAGGCCTACCATGAAGACGCCTCGCTCTTTCCTCGGCTAATGACCCTCCCATTATCTCTTAAGCTTGAATGAAGGGATTGAATTTTCTTAAATTTCTCTCGTCTCTTTCCTATGCTTCATGGCTTTTTCAATTTCCAAAAAGTAATATTGGTTTAAACGCGGCTCTGCCATATCCTGAGCGTCTGGTAACCCATTATAATAATGGTACACTTCAGTTATGGCAAAACGTCTAACGATATTTTCTGGTGGGTTACCATTAGGCACAGAAGTAGTAAACGAATCAATCCATGGCGAAAAGTCCGTTAATATAACGAATCTCTTCCTTGAATTGATTGCACGCAGGACCTGAACCTTTAAATAGATCTTCGAATTCCTGAGGCGTTGGACGTAAAGAAAGTAGCACAACTCTACCATGACCGCAACAAAATGCTGTAGTTCCTTTTTTGAAGCAAAACTTACCACAAAATATTTTTTTAAAGAACACGGTGCTTCATGAACATATGACAATTTTTCTATTCCAGGGACAGGAGTTCCAGTTGCTATTCTATAAAAACGGGGCCTAGCTTCACCCAGTCGACGACGAACGGACGATATGGCGGTGAATAAATGGTTCAATTTAAATCTTCCTCTTTTTAACGCGTCCATGCATAATATGTTAATATTTATAAGATGTGTATACCAATTTATTTAAAAAACTCTTCTTTCAGATATGGTCCATATAAAAAAACTGAAATATTTGGAAATAGTTTTATTTACTATTAATATTATATATTACATATTTTTTATAAAAGAATGTGGCTTCTCTTCGACTTCGATAAGTTGGTCAATCGGAGCTCTCTGATTCGAGGCGTGAATAGCCTAGTTCATCTTCTGATGTCTCCTCGTCGTTCGAACCTTCTTCACGGTCCTACGATAAACCCGTGTTGATAGTAAACACTAAGTTTTCAATCGCGTCATCCAATGCTCTTTTTTTGTATGAGCTCATCCTCATACTTTCTCGTGTGCTGACAAATGTTGAACCATTCTTGCTCCGTCACCACTTCAATTTTTTTTCTGGTCAGCGCTTCAGTATCAGCCAGCTTGAATGTTGTATTGCGCAATGCTACCCAGTTTTTCACTAAAGCCCATATTTTTTCAATTTGGTTTAGTTTTGGGTTTATTAGTAAAATATCTACGTTTGAATAAATTATAATTAATATAATGTTTAATAAAATAATATCAAGTTGGATTACAACAATTTATCAACTATAATTTTAATACCAATATTCACAAATTCCAGGCAGGAAACGAAGCGCTGGCAACACTGAATACTAATGATTAATATATCCTTATGGATATGCACCCATCGAATCCTTTTGCAATTCTGTGGGAGACGTATAGCCTGGTCACGGCGTTGCCAGATTTATTTAGTATGACCGTCACGGCACGTTCTTCTATGGTTTTTAGTTTACCCCTTTACTTCGTCTAAATTTTCGTTATCGGCGACGTCGGTTCCGACGGAGCCGGCGTCTTTCTGTAGGTACTTGTGAAGATACTTCATATTCTTTATAGAACCTACAACTTTAAAATTAATATGACAGTTGTTTTTAGCAAGGGAATAGGAATTATACGGAACTATATGGCTAGTATTAATGACATTGTTATTTATGATAATGCTGACTTTATCATTTGGACGTTTATAATTTGGCCTCTGATTAGACCCATGATTTATAACTGTTATATCGCTGAAGTCCTGGGGGTAATTGAAACGACAAACACTGGATCCTGGAACTTTACCAGCAGCCGGAAGTCTTTTTACTCAAATAGGAATTGTGAATTTGGAGACTTACCTTTTCATTAAGCCTAAAAAATCTTCTCAACATTGTGCGCCTTGCGAAGACTTTTACCTTTTCATATAACAAAGACTGAATTAGGAATGTAGCCCTGAACAATCTTATCAAAATCGTGCGCCGAACAAATTTTATCCTCATCCTTAAAAGTGACTAAGATGTGGGCATGGTGTAATCCCTGTGTCTGAAATTCTACTACATAGATATAGCACTGAACCTTACCAAAAATTTGTTTTTTCATAAGGTCGGTCCTGATGAACGTTTTGACTTTCATGGCAAAAACCCTATAGACCAAATCGGGACGATGTTCCCCTCTCTGGTGGGCCTGAAGATTCTTAATAATTTAGGATTATTGGGAATTACAAGTAAATGTGATGAGAGATCGGGTTTGCCAAAACGGGCTACGAGAGCCATTCTCTCAAAGAATCTCCTTTCAATATTTCTTTCACTTCCTACGAAAAAAACTAGCACGATAATCGCACGACCTACCCTAATATCTTCCTTTTACGGTTACTGAATGACGGCAGGATCACACCACCAATCGCCACTTTCGGAATAGCATTCCATTTTTCACCAAGCGTCCACTAGTTATTGTTGAACGAGTTTTTGCCCTGCGTTCAGAATGCTAAAAGAATCATCCCTAATCATTAAACGGTATCTATAGAATTGACGAAAAGTAACCGTTTTACCATTATCGACCTTTTTACATCTAAGGAGCGACCTAGATCGCCGCATCGAAAAAGTAATTACTATATCATTGGATCCGCCAGCTTGTTTAAATTTTTTATTTCGTGATTTACAGGCTCAGGATAAAAAATTAGATTAACTGAAAGTGGGGGTGTCTCCCTTACAAAGAGGCCTGCGTTTTTACTGCCACTTTCTGGCAAATTGAAGTTCTTTCTTTGATTGTTTATGTCATCGGCAAAACCATATAAATCTTGGCTAAAGGCCTACTATGAAGACGCCTCGCTCTTTCCTCGGCTAATGACTCTCCTATTTTCTCATAAGCTTGAACGAAGGGATTAGCTTTCCTTAAATTTCTCTCGACACTTTCCTATGCGCCATGGCTTCATCAATTTCCAAAAATTAATACTGGTTTAAACGCGGCTCTGCCATATTCAGAAACCTCAGTTATGGCAAAACAACTACCGACATTTTCTGGTTGGTTACCATCGGGCACAAAGTAATAAACGAAGCCATGGGGAAAAGTCCGTTAATATAACGAATCTTGTTCCTGAATTGAACTCCACCATGACCGCAACAAAATGCTGTAGTTCCTTTTTTGAAGCGTAACTCACCACAAAAAACGTTTCCTAGCAAACACGGCGCCTCATGGACATAGGGCCCAGACGACTAATTATGGTGCACAATTTTTCTATTTCAAGGACAGGAGTTCCAATATCTGCTCTATAAGAACGGGTCTACCTTTACCCAGTCGACGACGAACGAACGATATGGCGCTAAATGGATGGTTCAATTTAAATCTCTCTCTTTGTAACTGGTCCTATGACCGCCGCTGGAGAACACTTACGAGCAATTCTTGCAGATCGTCTCGTGGAGGGACTTTTTTCGGGAGACATTTTCATCCGAACTTCAACGCAAAGAACGCCTCCAACTGAGATGGTTTATCGAGTTGAGCTTGATTGTTATCCGCATCTCCCCTTCGTCGTAAACGACTTCTCTGAATCTGGGCAAATGAACGGACAATAAATTCACCTCATGTGATCTTCCATGCGTGGAGAATCGGAAAAATCTCCAAACTGACTCTACCGAAGTGACGTATCGCGAACCGAAGTGACGTATCGCGAACCGAAGTACCTATTGACTTCGTCTTTCATTATCTTATGGCGTAAAGTCATTATGAACTTACCAATACATGTGAACGGCAGCCAGTCATCTTTTCGGAGAGCTGTATGTAGGTTGCAGGTTCTCGGGTACAACTTTGGAAATTAAAATGTGCGCCACCTAATTGACTGTGACTCAGTTAGGAAGAAATCTATATTGATATTTAAATGCAGACAAAATAAAGATTTGGAGGGCTTTTCAATAAAACACTATATAAACTGCAGACTGTCAAATTTTAATGATCGGATGAGAATTTACTCCAAATTTCTTCAGGTTGTTTGACTTGTTACTCCGTGTAATCCTCGTTGGAAAGAGGCAATAGATAGTGGTTGGTAGATGGAGTGGGCCGCAAGCACTATTGATCCGGGGTTCTCCAAATACATGAATGTTTCCCTGTCAAAACAAAAGAAAACCAAAATCTGTTCGAAACACAATTTTTTTAAAAATATTTCTTTCTTACCTTTCTTGTTTAAATCGAAATTCTTAGCTGTATGTGCAAGTGATAATCATAAGACTTCGAGTTATTTGAACTGGAAATTAGAATATTTTATATTGTACAACAGTGTTTAAAACCTGGAGAAGTAGATAGATTAAGTACACATATTATATAATTTAAGAAGGATGGATCAGAAAATAAAATTCTGGTGAGATCTTTTTGTTATAATTATGAGTAATACCTAATCGAAATATAGTAGACTAAGTTTACTTCTTATCTCAACTTACTGTTATCTACCTTAAAATAATTAAACTTTAATAACATTTTACTAAGCATGTAATTATTTACAAATGTATTACTATGCAAACTAATTTTAAATAGAACTTCCAAAGGAAAATATCTAGCGTGAGTATTTAACTCGATGTAGAAAAAAAAAGAAAGAAAAGAAAGATTGCTTTGAAATCTATAAAATATATAAATATCAGAAATAAAATTATATACTATTATATAATATGTGTTATATGGACGTATTTAAGAGGTTAAAAAAACAACACGCTTGAAGTGTCAATGACTTCCCTAAAAAGAAATTAAAAAAAAAAGTTATCAAATAGCTTGACCAAGAGGAAAACAAGAGAAAATATTATTTATTAGTAGAACCTGGAAAAAAAAATATACGTATTTAAATGCGTGTATAAACTGTTAGGTCTTAACACTTTCTGGACTTTTATGTAGGTTAATTTAACTAATTGATTTAAATTTCTTGGTTGGTGGTTTCTTGAGCCCTGTTTTCTCTACCCAGTGTAAGTACTATCGGATTATGATCCGATGTACCTTCCTCGAGGGTTTCTATGTCGAAGTCATGGACTATATTCTTTAGGATTGCTATGTCTAGCACTTGAGGACGGCCAAGGTTTCTTGGTAGAAACGTTGGCCTATCTGGTCCTATGACTATGTTCCCTTGGGCTTCCAAGAAGTCCAGGAGTCTTTGTCTATTTCTATCCTGTGTGGTGCTGTTCCACTGTGGATGTTTGCAGTTCAGGTCACCTATAATGACTCGGGGGTTTCTGCCCCTTAGCAAATCATCTACGTCTTCCTGTAGTAGGTTTCCTCTAGGGGGCCTATACACAGAGGAGATTTTAATCTACCCTCTGGTGGTGGACAGTTCAATCGATATGGCTTCTACTTTGACGTCTTCGATCCCAATGTATGCGTGTGGGATGATCCTTTTTACAAGGATCGCTACCCCACCGCTATTGTTTACGACTCTGTCGTATCTATAGGTTTCATATCCGGGGATAGAGAACCTGTCTGCCCTGTTAATTCTGGTCTCCTGCTTTGCCAGAATATCGGGGGTCTGTTCAGAGATTAGCTGCATAAGCTCTATTTTTCGTGTTCTTATGCCGTTTATGTTCCACGACATTATTTTTAGTGTATTTGGGATTGTGGGATTAATTCCTGCCATTTCTGGATTTTAGTGCTGTCTCAATCAGCTTCCTTGTCTCGTTCATGAGACTCTCAGCGATATCCTTCGTGGTTTTTTGGAAGATTTCCATTGTCATTTCAGTGGGGGGAGTGGCAGCTGCAGGCTGCCTGGCCCCCTCATTTTCTCTCCTCTTTTGAGTAGCCGCGGGTTTTTTGTTTGCGCTAGTGTTTGTTCTGGATTTGTGTGAGTACTTTTTCGGGCACTTCGTGCATCCCCGGTAGGATACAGGGTGCCCCGTTTCCCCGCACAGCACACACACACCGCGTTTCGAACCTCTTTGTTTATTGGCAGAAGACATGCCGTCGATCTGTGCCCCCCGGCACATTTGACACAGCGCTCCTGGAAGGTGCACTTCTACTGTGTGTGTCCATATCGCTGGCAGCGATAGCACTGTTGCGGCTCTAGGCTCTTTTTCTTCAGCTACACTTTGACCATAAGGTCGTGGAGTCTATTGATCTCATAGATCCGTTTATTTTGTGTTTTTACCATGTACAATGGTATTAGCCTTTTAGTCCTTCTCCTTGTCATCGGAAAAATTTCCGCATCCAAGATCCCGTGAATTTTCAGTTCATCGTTTTTTATCTCTGGGGGTACGTTTAGAGGTAATCCTCTCAGGACTACATGTTCTCTTTTTTCCTCTGGGAGGGAGTACGTGTAGTACCTCTTTTTTTCTTCTTCTAAATGCTTTGTTAGCTTTCTATAGTCTTCAGCCGTCTTAGGGAACATTTTTGTGGTGTTACCCACGATTTTTGCCTTCTCTAGGCATATGTTTTTGCTTTTTATTGTCTTACTAACTAGGATCCAATCCTCGGCTCCATCTAGTACTACGGGTGGCACTTTCTTTGCTTTCTCTGCATAGGTAGGGGGGGCCCTATCCATGTCCAGTAGTATAGCTGGGACACCTCGATGGCATCTTGACCACCGATCGGTCCCAGGAGCTCTTCGGCTCACCTGCCTGCAAGAAGTGTTTACCTGTCACTTTTGTGCACGTGTCTTAAGCGTGACACCTGGTTTGCACAGGTAGGTGTTATTTTTGAAAAAAAACTTCCAAGAAGCGAGCTTCGCCGAGCCTCGCGTCATCACAAGAGCCGAGCCTCGCCTCGCCGAATTCCGAGAATTGTTTTTCTGTTAATGTTGGACGTAAGACTAGAGGTCAGGTTCGCAGATAAGAAAAGGTCGAGTACCGAGAATTGTTTTTCTGTTAATTAAAATTAATATGTTCGACGTAAGACTAGAGATCAGGTTCGCAGATAAGAAAAGGTCGAGTACCGAGAATTGTTTTTCGGTTAATTAATATGTTCGACGTAAGACTAGAGGTCAGGTTCGCAGATAAGAAAAGGTCGAGGATGTAGATAAGGAGATGTTTGTGAAGTATTGAGATGAGCAATAAAAAGTTGTTTTATAGATAAGTTAAATATTTATTTCGAATAATAAACGATAAAAAACGTATAGCGCTTAAAATAATTAATATAACGAGATTTGTTTTCAACTATTTAAAATTAATGTGTTCGAGCCACAAGAGTTCGAGTCTGGTCTAATTTTCTATTAAGATAATGGAATAAAACTCAACTTTGAAATAATTTGGATTTATTTAAATTTTCAGATAGAAATATAAAAAAAGTCAAACTTTTCAAATAATGTTTATTAAAACAATATTAATAAATACACTATTCTTGAAATTTTCTTTTCTTTCTTTCGTAAAAAGCAAATTGTGCAATATTGTACCAAGTTTCCATTTTAATTCGGGTCCAGTAATTTTGAGTCGAGTTGTCACTGATGTTAGCATAGAAATAATCTTCATCCATCTGTCGCCATCCCCAATCATCTTGTGGCTGTGCTTGATACAGATGAAAACATTTGTCCATTTCGTTTGTCACGAGGTTACTTTTGGTATCCAAAAACTGTTGTTATAACAAAAAAAACAATTCTATGACTGGGGTATTGATTCCTTGCAGTACAAGTCAAGTTCCGACGTCTCTCCAACAAATGACCGTGCTCTTTGAATGCGTATTGATTCCTGACAAAAGCAGAAATGTAGCTTACAGAGGTGACAGTGAATTGTAGCTAATGGTTCGTGTTTTCGTTGTTATCCGACATCTAACTTAATCCGTTTATTTTGTCTTGTAGTAGCAGCGGGAGTATATTTGACAGGGGTCAAGTTGTGAAATCTTTTGCGATCATTTGCCTGCAAATATTTGATATCAGTCGTGGTCTGAAATAATATTTTCAATTTAAATATTGCATATATATTTAAAATATAACTATTTACCTCTTAACTGGATGAGACGGAATTTTTGAATATAGTAGATTACCCGTAACAAAAGAAGAATAAATGAAACTAAACATTGTTATATCCCCACGGTAGAGTGTCTGTATTTAACTGTTGATAATAGTTCATGTAGTTAACTATTCGCTTGTCGTCAAAAGGACTCAAAGCGGTTTTAATTTGATTAATAGTAAATACGTTATGCTCTTTGGATCTACTAAAATTTTGCGCAACATCGATGGTAGTATTGTTAAAAAGACACTGACAATAATCATGAAAAGAAATTTGTTTCAGTGCTGAAGATTGAATACCCTTAGCTTTTTTAACAATTTTTTCTTTGTTTGCTGCGCTGTCTTTATCACTAAAAGTTTTAAAACAATACATTTTAGAACGCAAGCCGATAAATTCAGTCATAACCTGACCACAACATTCATCCTTCATTAGCCCATAAACTTTTTTATTTTTTTGTTGAATATTGTATACGTTGTCTTTAGGGTAATCTGACGTATCAAACATATGTATATTTTCCCTAATGCAGTCATAAATATTATAATTTGAAAATAGATAAATAAGACTGTCAGTGTCAGTGTACATTAATTTAGCATTAGACTGGAATTTCCGTATAATAAAATTGTAATGAAAATCGTATATTATCGTTTTTGAAATATCCAAAATAGACATACCGATGTAAATTGGTTTATTAAATTTTATGTTTAATCGGTTCATTTCGATTAAGACTAGACTTTCTGTAAAAATTTCACAACTGTGAAAATTAGGTTGTGAAATGTAATAATTTGCACCATATCTGCCTGACCATTTCGAAACTAATTTTATATCACGATATTTGCGTACATTTTCAATTGTTTTTCCATATGGTGCGTTATTCATCAATTTAAAGAAATTTTTTTTAAACTCGTTTTTACTGTTTATTCTGAGAGTAGTATTTAGGTCTATATATTTTTTTAGCCATGGAGATTGTTTAAATTTTAAACACCTATGAATTTTTCCAATTTTAAGACCCAATTTAGTGACTAGCTGCAAATTTTTGTGATGAATAACGTAACGTTTCTTATCATAATGAGTGGTTAATAGTTTGGGAAGTGAAGTAGCTGAAGTTGGTGGTACTAAATGTTCAGGACAGAGTGGTAAATCCTTAGGTGTTTCAAATAACTTTTTTGGATAATAAAGGTCCACTTCAAAAATATACCCATATTCACTATTATCGGCTGCATCTAAAATATTTGTTTCCTGATAGATATCTTCAACCCACTGAAAGTCTCCAGTAGGCAGAGGATAACTCATAGCAGCAGCATATAAATTTACAACATCAATACAGGATTATATTCTGCCCCCCATATATTCATTATTAGCCTTAGCGTATCTATTTGAGCATTGTGAAATTGCCCCTCTTATACCCTTTTCAATAAACATGACCATATCAATATCTGTTAAGAGGTCCAATTTTACTTCACTAATTTTTAACATGCTATCAAATGCTAATCTTGGTGCTGTATAATAATGTAGAGGGTCCAATTGATATGTTTCCAAACAGACTTTGCGAAAGTTTTCAAAGACATCAACTAAAAGTAGGACATCGGTTTTAAGATACAATTCAGCATATTCTTTGAATTAGAAATAGAACTATAAAATAGCTGTATTGAAGGTAAACTGTTATCTTGCAGTTTTTCCCAAGAGTCTAGATATTCGTAAGGAAATACCCCCCTTCCTGGTCACCAGTTTAAATTTAACATCATCCGGATAGTAGGATCTTGTAACAGTTTTTTGGTGATCCTCTAAATAGGATGCTAGTTTTTCCAAGGAACTGGCCATAAAACGAAATGAATCGATAAATCTAAAGCTGATATCTGAATTTTCAATGTACTTGGTGAAAGATTTTTCTTTATTAAGTGGAAGCAAGAAAAGAAAGGGCCTTGATTAAGAAGTGACTATCGTATCCTGATAGATTATGAAATATTACAGGCACAGTTTTTTTTTATCTGAAAATTTTAAATTACATGATTTATGTGCAGCTCCTCGGAATAACCCCGTTAAATGACAATGGTCTTTTACTTTATAGTTATCCCCTAAAAAAGGTTCATTACAAAAATGACATGTTTTTGCTTGACAATAAGCCTCATTTTCTTGTTTACTTAGAGGTATCATAGATTGTGGGTTTGAATATAATGAATTAACTTTATAAGCAATTTTGCCAAGTTCCCTGACAAACCGTTCTTGACACTTCTCCAGTATATGAATGAAATTCCGATAGCGAATCATCATAAGAACATCTTAGAAAATATGAAATACTAAATGGTTCATGTTTTTGATATTTTTTTGATTTCTTAGTGCATTGCTTGTCTTCAAGCATGCTCTCTAAATCTGCGTAAATTGCAAAAGGAACCAATAATTTATTTGAGAAATTTTTAAAAGTTAAAATTTTTTCATTTTCCTTTGGCAATGTAATTTTACATTTATTTAATAATTGGCAATCTTTGGAATGTTTTTTCAAAATGGGTTCAGTTTTAAAATGATTGAGACAACGCTCGCAAAACCATTTTTTATGTTTTCTATTACCCATTTGGGTATTCAATAAACCACTTAATTTTTTTATGCATGCAAAATGAAATGTTGTGTTTGCAGGTTCGAGAAAATATTGTGTGTTTTCTAATTCAACGTTATTACAAGGTAGTATAAGTAAATTAACTGTATCTGTAAAATATTCTATTTTGCTTAATAATAAGGGTAAAATTTCTCTCGTTCTTAAACAAAAAACATTAATAGCTAAGTTGTTCATTCTTTCAAACTTGGAAATATCTTTTAGAGCAATTGGAAATTGAATTCCGTCATATTTCAAATAGTGACTGAAATGATCATAAGATGACGTACGTGAAACGTTTTTGCCTTTTCTGGGTCCACGTACAGCACACATGATAGCCCACAAAAAACAATAAACGTCTTTATTTTTAATATTGATAACACTTTTAGTTTTTTTTATGAATTCATGCAATTGCACATAAGTGGAAGACCCCACGCTTATTGGATTAAAAGAATTAATATTTACTTTCAAGTAACAAATTTCACACAAGGCCCAACCACTGTCTCTTTCTTGAAATTCTTCAAGTTGAACCAAAATCTTATCAGTAACGTGTATCTTATACCATTCAGTCAGATTCGTAGATGGTTCAATTAGTGAATTTTTCGTTGTAAAATATTTAGCGGATTTTTCTAAATTTTGAGGCTTTATAAATAAACCTGAAAACACAACATTTACTTTAATCATAGAATTTTTAAGTTCAGTTTTAATCCTGTTTGAAAAAATACGAAAGTACTATTTAAAAACTCTCTTGGTTCTTTCATCTTTAAATTGTTAATAATTCCCGTTTTTATTCTCCCTTTAAAACAAGAATAAACATCTTCCCAAACTAATTTTCTTTTTAATAGACCCTTGTTATTTTTTAAATGCAATTTAAAACGCAATAAAAAGTGTTTTAAAATTGACAAATTACTTTCCACTCTACTATAACTAGAAACACATGAACCATTTTTTAAACATTTTTTAATAATGGCAATTGATTTTTTTAGGTAACGAATATGTGTTTGGTAATCTTCTTTTGTTTTAAGTAATCTACTTACCATTTCAGTTTTCTGGACCGCCTCACTTGAAAATGAATCTAGGACTTTGTGCTGCTGGACGACATTTTGGTTTTTGTTTTCTTTTAGTGTAGTGGCAAGAAGGACTACAAAGACTGCAGTGTGAATAAGTTCGGTGTGTGCATGACAATTTATATACAAAACTCTTATCAATCATTCTCGTCATTTCTATTGACAACACACACACACGCAAAGTAGCATGGTATAATCATGTATATGTAAAATTTTCCAGAAGATAAGTGACGTTGCATCAAAAACATGTTTTATCAAATATAGGTCACGTTGCATGACCTTTGCATTTTTATTTTTCGTTATCAAATACAAGTCACGTTGCACGACGTACATTGCATTTTTCTTTTTTCGTTATCGAATATAAATCACGTTGCAAAATATTAGGAAATTTTCTGTTTTTGCTAGTAATTATGATAAAAGATAAAGAAACATTTACTGTGGACATGGTCTTATAATATGTAACGCAGCAAATTTTGTTGAAAATTTCCTTTGAAATTAATGAATACTTTTATCGTCGTCTACGTCAAAATTGTTATTTTTTCAATGATAAATTTGTATTTATACTCATCCAGAGTTTGCGTTTGGTATCAGTTCTCTGTCTATCCGTTTTTTGGAAACAGCCAAACGAAAATATTCAAGATGGCAACAGTACCCAGTACACTTGTCGTATTTTCTGAAGATAAAATAAACTTTCCTGTGCGTCACGTCTTGGTTGTTATGAAACAGCTTTTTCAGTAAGTATTTCTTAATTTTTTTTTTGTTAAAGTGTTAGTGAACGTACCATTTATTACAATAATAGCTCCTTTTATTACATTTTGTGCAAGAATTTGTTTAGCTAGGTGCTGTAGCTTATTTTATATATCCCATAAATTTATATAACATTGATGGTCCAGTTGCGTAGCCTGCCATGCCTATAATTTTTTTCTCGATCTACATTTACATTTTTTTTTATTTTGAAAGCTTTTCAGTGAAGCAATATTTTTTATTTTTGCAAAAATACTGAATATATAAAAATGATTCCTATGAGGTGTTATAAAACCTGTATTTAGAGAAGTTTTTTTTTCTTTTCAGATATGGTGTTGATATGATTCTCGAAAGGGATGATAAGGTGTATATACACCTTACTTATAGTCCCCGGAGAGAAACCTTGAAACGAAAATTTGGAAATCTCCCCGTACGCTATCTACGGACAAAAATCAATATTGATGAGGAATTTAGGATACTCGAAAGAGTGGTAAAACGGTTCAAATTTAATCTTGTGGACAAGGATGTGGAAACAACTGTTTGTGAGCAGCAACGACGAACACTACCATCAACATCATCATCGTCGTCGTTGTCGTCGTCGTCGTCGAAACGGCAAAAGTTGACTGTGGAGGAGGTCTATTCCTCCAGCGAGGATGAAGAGCAACAACAACAACAACAACAAGAACAAACAAATGTAAATTAATTTTGGTAATTTTAGTGTTCTTTTTTCAGATTTAAATATAGTTAGAATAGTATATTTATTCTTTTATTACAGAAAAATCAACTAACTTTTACAGAAGGTTATAATTACCTAAGCTTAAAAAAGTGTTGGACTTCAAAATCATTACATGATGTGATTGTTGCTGAGGTTCTGGACAGGGCCCGCTCTAGCTTTTCGGTCAATATGGACAAAAATAAGATTTGCCGCCCCAAAAATTTATTTGGGAGTCCAGCCCAGGAGTAAAGGAGATGAATGAGGGTATTTGATTAATTTAGATTTTAGGTAAATCTGCACAAAAAATTTTATTATATTCAAAATCAAAACAAATCACAAAAGAGTTAAAACTTAAATATAATTAAAAAAACACTTTTTTGCGAACTTTCAACTCCGCAAAATTTCTAATTACATCCTTTAAATCTAATTTCTCAGCTATAACATGCTCAATAGATATCATAGCTAAGCCATTCAGTCGAGGTTGTGTTGATGTCGCCTTAAAAAATTTTTAATTAATTTAAGTTTGGAGAAACTCCTTTCTCCACTAGCAACACTAACTGGTATTGTTAATAAAATCCGTAATGCGATATTAAGGTTTGGTGCGAGGTTTAAATTTGTAATAAATTTGAGCACTTCCGCAGAGCTTTCTTTTTTTCCTAGAAGATTAAACACGACGGGTATCTCATCGGCCAATTCATTTCCATTTAAATCAGATGAATCTCGAGAAGTTAAAATATTTTCTAAATCTTTACAATGGGATAATAAATCTTCTTTTGACATATTTTTTAAATTATAGATGTCATACAGAAACTCAAAATATTTACTATAGTCACTTAGGAGTTTAAAACGGGTGTCGAATGAATTAATTGCTTGATCAATTGTAAAGAAAAAAAAATCTACTTTATATTTTTCTTTAGGATCTTCGAGCACTTCATCTCTATTTTCATAGGGAAACTGAGTTTTTCTTCTTCTAACCCGATGTCTTGGTAATGTTAAGTTAAAATTAGTCTCTGCGTCGATTTCGTTAGCCAGTTCTTTTGCATCAATTAGGACATTATTAAAGGATTGGTCGGTTCTTAGATTAACAAAAAAAGAATGAAAATTTTTAATAAGACTTATAGCTAATGATATATCATATTCCTTAGATTGCATCAGTTTGCTGATAGGGTTTATTTGATTTAAGATTTGATACCAAATAATTACCGAACACAAAAATTTAAAGTCTTTAAGGCAATTTAATAGACCAGAAGCTTCCACTTTTACTAAGTTGTCAATATCTGCATGTTCATAAATATTTAAAAGAGCATCGTATATGTCACCAATTTGATACCTTAATGGTTTTAAAGCATCTACTCTACTCTCCCATCTGGTGTCACTTAAAGGCTTTAAAGTTAATCCTTTTACATGCTTTAAAAGAATTGACCATCGTAGAGTTGACGCTGAAAAAAAACATATTTTTTGAACCATGTTAAAAAAATTTGCAGCCTCTAGTGATGACTTAGCCATGTCATTTACTACCAAATTTAATATGTGATTACTGCAAGGTACAAAAAATTCCCTAGGATTTATATTTCTAATTCTAGTCTGCACTCCCGCCTTATCACCTCTCATATTTGCCCCATTGTCATATCCTTGCCCTCTCATATTTTGTACATCTAAACCTATAGTATTTAGTTCATTAATTACTACATTAGACAGTTCTTCACCCGTAGACTTTTCAATTGGAAGAAAACCCAAAAAACTTTCATTAACATCAATGTTGACATCCGTTTCAGATACAGTTATAGAAACATATCTAATTATTAAAGTCATTTGCTCAATTTTACTCACATCAGGAGTGCAATCTAGAATAATAGAATAATATTTTGCTTTTTTAATGGCATTTACAATATAGGATTTTATATTATCGTGAAGAAGCATAATTATTTCATTTTGAATATTTTTTCCAAGGTATGTTGCTTTAACTGCTTCATGTTTCAGGACTCTACGAACATGTTCTTCCATAACCGGATCGAATTTTGCTAATAACTATTAATTTTAAAAAATTGCCATTATTATATTCATAGAGCTTATTGGTTGTGCCTTGGAAGGCTAAACAATTTTCACAAAGCATTTTTGTGATGGAAACAATACGTAGAAGCACCTCGTACCAATGATTTATTTCTGCATTAGTTAGCCTTTGAGCGGCTGCGTCTATAGTGCGACCTGAATTTAGTCGCTGACTAAGTTCAATCCATGCTTGCTTAGATTTACCATGTCCGCTTGAATTTTCGTGGCTTCTTAAAGTTTCACCAAGGTGCTTCCAGTTATTGTAACCATCTTTTGAAAGTGAACTTAAACTACAACCAAACAATGTACAGTAAAAACAAAAAACTGAGTTTTTAGAAATAGAGTAAACAAGCCAGTCTCTTAGGACTTGTTCTCCATTTTTTAACACTCGATAATAGTAACTAGAACTAAATTTACGACCTTTATTGTGGGATAAAAATGAATAATTAATTAAACGCTTAGCTGGTCCCTCCCTGACTAAAAATAACCTTTCTGCATCTCCCAAGATTTGAGGCCATGTTCCTGGATCAGAAGATATATTTTCGACACGGTCATTATTTTCGATAGTGTCGTTAGTATAGTAACTTTCGTTGCGCTCGATCGACGAACTATCATTACTGTTACTAGTCTCAGTCTCCTTGCCCACTACATTCACCATAGCGTTATCAGGATTTTCATCATTTTCCGATGTTGACACCTTACTCGTAGTTGGACCAGTTTGTAAAAAATGTGCCAATGCCCCAGCTTGTTTTTGTAGATGGGTTTGTTTTTCTATCCTCTTTTTTTTATACTGAGAACCAGATAGTCTTTTCCTTGCGTCAGACATTCTATAATACAGTTATTTATTTGATAAAAAAAAATCAAATTACAAAATTGTCACTTTTTTAAGAAAGATTTGATTGGCTGTTACGCAATAGTTAGGATAATTTTATATTTAAAAAAGTTAAAAATTAAAAAAAATACTTTAACATTTTTTGTATATCACAACAATGTCGAAAATCTACCACATAATGTTATGATTTTATACAAAAATGAAAAGCATTTGAGGAAAACATTATGTGGTAGATTTTCGACATTGTTGTTTGTTGTGATATACAAAAAATATTAAAGTATTTTTTTAATTTTTAACTTTTATAAAATTATCCCAACTACTGCGTAACAGCCAATCAAATATTTCTTAAAAAATTTCTATCGCAGTAAATAAATTGAGATTAAACTAAAAAATTGTCACTTACCTTAAACAACAGAAAAGGTTTTCCAATACATTCACTGAACAATATTCATATTTTGGCAACAACGCATGCAACGGAAACTGTTCTTAATTATACATAGATAATAATATTATTCATTATTCATATAAATCCATTAATAAAAACTTTAGCACTAGACCCATCAACTTAAAGAGGGTGCGCCCTACAGATCGAACAAGCACCAAACACAATTAGAAATAGAAATTAATAAGTAATAAATAGGTACAAGACACCAACGCATCGATCACAAAGGGTGCAGGTGGCTTATTAGCATCTCATTGGACGCCCGAAAAAACCGCGTCGTCCGTTGCTATTACGACCGGCATTTTTCTGCGAAACTATTCGCGTGCCGAACGTCTCATCTTTTTTATTAAGGTGCGTATCCACCAAGCGCGCAAAATGTTTGCGATTGTAAGCGAGTTAAATAACTTGAAATTAAAAATTTGTTTTTAAAAACAATTTTATTCGAAAATACGTTTTTACAGTAAGAGCTTTAAGACGAGAATGAATTATACAAAAATAACTAGATATAACGTTAAGTTGAGGCCTGGGAATCTGCGTCAGCAAATCGTCACTGGTTCTCGAAATCGCATCCGTGGGAAATCGTTCTGTCAGCGGTTTCTGCTTTTGTCAGCCGTTTCTGCTTACGTAACTCCTCCCTCATCAAGCTGAGAAAATAACGGAGTCTATTTGCGAAGTATTGGTATTGGCTTCTTCGATTCTTTGATTATTGGATTTTCCCTTTCGAAAATTGGTAACCATATTTGTCAGTGTTCTTTGCTTCCATATTATTAATCCAATACAGATGGTGATTAATAATATTATTATTAAAGGGACATTGATTATTGAAGAAATATCGATTGATTTTCTTTCTTCGATTGGTGATATTTGATTTGCCATGTCCTTAAGACGGAAAATTTCTTCGAAGTTTATCTTCGTAAGGTTCGGAGTTTGAAACGTGTTTTTTGTTTTTATTTTTGGAATATGGATTTCGGGCAGCAAAAGTGGTTTTCCTTGACGTATTCTCCGGTTGTTTATAAATGCTTTTGCTCTCACTTGAATTTGGCACATTTTAGGCATTTTCAGTAGAACGGGGTGATTAATTTCGATGTATTGGTCGGTTCTGCATTTCGAAAATATTCTTTCTTTTTTTACAGGTAGGACTAATACTTCGTCTTGAGTGATTTGCTCGGATATTGGTTCTTCGATGTTCATTTGGAAAATTTGACAATCATTCAGGGGAACCTCGCATTAATTGGAGAGTGCAACTGTCATGGGGGTGGAAATCTTCGTTACAGTAATACGTTTCTTCTAGCAAGGGACACGAAGCTTCTTCAAATTGAGTCTTCTCTGTTGTTTGTGCTAGGTAAGGGTATTTTGGGACAAATATTTTTTGATTTTGGATAATGGGAAAAAGGTGGTAGAAGGTAAAGCTTTCGGGCCTAATTATAGGAACATGAATAGCAAAAATTACCCTTCTATCTGAGAAACTTACTTGTGTGCCGAAAAATTGATAATACGAGAGTACGTCTCTGAAATTTGGTATTTCTTTAGTATTATCTTGTAATTCGGATACGGACATTATCGAATTATTCAACGTATTTAGTTTCGCAAACATAATTGCATCTTCTAGATTGTCAATAAGATTTATTAAATTTTGACAATCCAAATTAATTTGGTGAATTATAGTTTGAAGACTAACATATTCGATTATATCGTTAATTTTACCTTCGGTTGTTTCCTTAAATAATCTTAAACTATATTCTAACTTTTCTTGATTTGACTGTAAAATCGAGATTGTTTTATTATATTTTTTGATTAATTGTTTAGAAAGAGAAATTTGAGAGTTTAACTCGGTTATAATGTTTTTCTGGTTTTTCTCTAGACTTTTGATTGCCTTATCGTAGCGTTCGCCGTCGTCTGCGTCTAGAGTGCCGAATAGCCATTTATTTGCTTTTCCCACTAAGTCTATAAGACCTCTCTTATGTCTAATGTGTGGGTGTAAATTGTTAAGTTTATCTTGCGTTAATTTTATTAAGTATTCGGTTCGCAAAATAGCATTTTCGGATAGGCCTTGATAAGATATAGGGTTAGTTATATTTTCTGTATAATATTTCTTAATAGCTATAAAATATTTTTCTATATTTCTTAATTGTAAAACTATAGCTTCTAAATCTACAAAATGAATAAAAGTATGCTTATTATATACAAGTTTAGCTTCGCCCAATTGAATAGGGAGAATGGGATTTTTAAGGTGGGTTACTTGAATGTCGTTAGGGTCACTGATTGATTCCTGAAGTCGAAGGAACGTCAGTATCAGGATTGGCAATATCCTTTTCATGGTTTCCCTGAAAAGTTGGTTTTATTTTAATTCTAGGTTTTCTTACTATATTTTTATGGTAAGTACCTTTGTTGGTCGTAACTTTTTTATGTGTTTGGGATTTAATGTTACATTTTTTATATTTTGGGCTGTCTTTATTTCTAAGTTTAGTTTTTATATACACAGGGTTAGTCAGAGGTAATTCTGGTGGGTCTTGTCGGTTTTCATTTCTTTTTGAGATTATTTTTTCTTTCGTGTCGGCGTTTACCTCTTGGATTTTATTATAAAGTAGTTTAGCATTTTCCTTATGATTTTGTACATAATTGGAGACAATTATGTGATCGTTAAGGTCAAAAGGGTTAGTACTATTTATATGCCCTTTCATAGTTTCGTAAGGTGTATATTTGGTAACGCTGTGAATTGAATTATTATAGGCTAAGATTACTCTTTTCATTAACTGACTGGGGTAAAATTATTTTTACTTTCGTCTTTTAGGCACCTATAATGCTCTATCAGGGTAGAGTGACATCTCTCGACAGGTGAGTTTGAGTTGCTATTTTTGGGTGTAGTGTAATGAAGTTCTATTTTATATAATTTACAAAAATCTTCAAATTCTTTATTTTTGTATTCTGTCCCACAATACGTGGTTATTTTCAGAGGTAGGCCGTGATGAGTGATAAAATTTAGCACATTTTCGATCACCGCGGGTCCTGTAAGACTGTTTAAATGATATGCTTGGCCATATCGTGAAAATGTGTCGATTATTGTCAAAAATGATTCATTAGATATTTTAAATGTGTCCATATGTATGTGATCCAGGGGTTTCGAACTGGTTGGCGTAAGATTAAATTTTATTACTGGTGGGTTCCTATCATATTTATTTTTTAGACAAATTTCACAGTTATTGACAAAGTGTTCTATATCTTGCGACATAGCGGGCCAATAATATTTGGAGGTTAGTGACTCTTTCATTTGGTTTATACCTCTATGACATGTTTTTGTTATATGGTATAATTCGAGTTTTTCTTTTTGTTCATTTAGTGTTTCGATGTCTTCTAAAAATTTGGAGCATTGGACTAGTTTAAATGATGCGTTTTTAAAAAGGTTTTGTAAGGTGACTGTGAAAAATTCGCCTAATTTGGGGAATCTAAAATATATAGCATATGTCGTTTTGGGATCTATGAATTCTTTTAAGAGTTTAATAATGTCGTTTTGGGTATTCCTATTCGATACTGTTACATATAATCTTGTATTTTCAAAAACTTTTTCGAACCTGCATTTAATTTTATCGATATCTCCGTTTGTTATTATTATTTGATGTTTAAACGTATTTAGGGATCTTTCGGAGATAGGGATTCCGAATATAGGGTCTTCTTGAGAAGAATGCACGGTTTCTACGTCTTGATTGTTTTTATCAAATCATCAATTAATTTGTCGATATCTCCGGGGTTATTAGTAGTAGCTAGTGTTTCAAGTGCGTTTAGGTCTGAATCCGGGGGATTACGAGAGAGAGCATCTGCGGCTTGATTATTTTTGCCTTTTTTATATTTTATAGTGTAATCGAACTCTTCTAACTTAAGGCGCCAGCGTACTGGCCTAGAATTAGGTTCTTTAAGAGAAAATAACCATTGTAATGGTTTATGGTCAGTAAATATTGTGAATTTGTGTCCGAAGAGATAGGGGCGAAAATATTTGCAACTCCAAACTATAGCGAGTAATTCTTTTTCTATAGTGGAATAGTTTATTTCAGCTGGGTTAAGAGTTCTAGATGCGTAACAAATAGGATGGTCTTTTTGGGACAAAATTGCACCAATCGCATATTGGGATGCGTCCGTTGTGAGCTCAAAGGGTTCAGAAAAATCGGGGTATGCTAAAATAGGTTCGGATATTAGGAGGGTTTTGCATGTGTTGAAACATTCAACAAATTCTTTGGTATGTTCGACTTTTTCGTGCTTTTTTAAACATTGCGTCATGGGTTTAGTTATTTTTGCGAAATTTTTAATGAATTTTCTGTAATATCCTAACAACCCTAAAAATGATTTTATATCACGTTGAGTTTTGGGTATCGGGAATTTTTGAATAGCAGCGATCTTTTTACAATTGGGTTTTATTCCGTCTGCCGTGACGACATGTCCGAGAAATTCTACTTCTCTGCGCAAAAACTCGCATTTATCAAGTCGGATTTTTAAATTCGCTTCGCGTAGTTTTGCGAAGACTAGTTTTAGGTTTTGAATGTGTTCTTGCAGTCCGGTACTAAATATTATAATATCGTCCATATAGACCATACAAATTTTATTTTGTACTTCTTTAAGGACCTCATCCATGACTCGTTGAAATGTGGCGGGTGCATTTTTGAGTCCGAAAGGCATACGGAGGTATTCATAGTGCCCATTGTTAACCGTGAACGCAGTCTTTTCTATAGAGCTTGCTTCCGTCTCTATCTGATGGAATCCGCTCGCTAAGTCCAGGGTTGTGAAATATTGTGCTCTACCTAGTTTATCGAGTATGTCTGTGATATTAGGGATTGGATAGCGGTCCTCTAGACTTTTTTCGTTGATTTTTCGGTAATCCTGGACAATACGCCATTTCTGCGTACTAGAGGCATCTATCTTTTTTGGGTCAATCCAAATGGGTGAAGACCAGGGGCTACAAGAAGGCCTTATTATGCCCTTGTCAAACATTTCATTAATTTGACGTTGAACCTCTTCTTTATGCACATAGGGGTACCTATAAGATTTCGTGTGGACAGGAATATTATCTGTTGTCCTTATTTCATGTTTGATTTTCGAAGTAAAAGAGAGTTTATCTCCAGGTTTGTAGAAAATGTCTGGGAATTCTTTGCACAATTTAAAAACGGCAGCTTTTTCCTCGCTGTTCATATGATCTGTGCGAAGGACATTTTCCAGGTCTAATTTTTGAGCTTGGGTTCTGAAATTTTGGCAATTTTGGGTGATGTTTTCCAAGGTAAAAACTTCGAACTGATTGCAATTGAAAGGGTTTACAGGAATGGGTTCTGTTATTGTTACAGAAAAATTGTTTTGAATTTCTAGAGGGGCAAATCCATTTTTCGAGTGGGTCAAAATTTGGGGAATTAGAAGACCATTAATTGTGCCTGCTTTAGTTAGGATATCCCCTTCGAAAATGGTAACTGGGATTTTTTTAATTATTTTCTCATTTGGATTTAAAGAGAAGGATAAATTTACGTCTTTTGGTTGCCTGTATTTAAATGGTATTTCGATATTTTGACCTACTAGTTTTTTGTTTATCAAATCGATATTTAAATTCATGTTTATGAGATCTGATAAACCTATAATACCGTCAAAATAGTCGTGAAAATCGAACAGTATAAAGTCAATAATATATTTTGTATTAAACTCCGCAAAAGCTTGTATCGAAGCCTGAAAACGTGTGGTTTGGCTACCAATCGCTGTTTTTATAGTATTATTATTTTGATATATACAATTCGGGTAAAATTTTTCCGCTATTGAGGGTTTTAGAATCGAACGCGAACTTCCTGTATCGATCAGTAATTTTATTTTTGGTAGATTAATTTCTACGTATGGAAGTGCGTTGCTTGAGGAATTATTTATTTCTATCAAATTTGGGGGTCGTATGGACTTGTGTCCTGAAAATTTTGCAAATTGTCTTCAATGGGTTCTTGGTAAGTTTGTTTTTGTATGTCGTCTCTTTTGAAGTTTTTGTCGTATGTTGAAGTATCGCTATTATCGGGGTCATAATCATTTTGGGGGTCAAAATAACAATTATCAGCATAACCGTTATACATTTCGCCATAGGGACACAGAGAATCCTCGGAATATTCGTTCGAGTGTAATTCCTCGAAGACAAAATTTGGTTTTTGGTTATTAAAATTTTGCCTGAAAAAATTTTGATTGGAAAAGTTTTGGTTCGGCGGATTTCGCCGGTTCATAGTTACAGTTGGATTCCTAGATGTGGTAGACATCGGCGTGGGTTTTGGAAATTGTTGAGCCTGATTTGGATTTGGCTTAAAGACATTTTGAGGGGGTCCGAAGACTTCCCTGTTAGTTGGGTATCTTCGCGGAGGAAGTTGGCGTGGTTGTACATTTATGGGTTGGTTAGGCCAAATAGGTTTTGGTGAAAAATTTCCATTTTGCGTATTTGATATGTTTTGAGGAATAAAATTAAAATTAGGGCTACTAAAGCTTGTGCTAGGAAAATTCTGAAAATTATTTTGTTTATGATTGTTTATTATGTTACTAATTTGGTTATTATTGTTTCTCATATGTGTATCACTATTAGACATACTACCATAAAGCCGTTCAAAATTTTCAAATTCACTTACATATGCCATTGCATCTTCTAGAGATTCTGGCTTTTTTAAATGCATATTATTTTTTAATGTGCCTGTACAGCCTGCAATGAAAGTGTTTAAAGCAGTTTTATCGTAATAGTTTATGTGACATAATTTTTCGTCTACGCTTAAATTTACATCGTTACTTATTCTTTGCACTACGTTACTTCTTATTAACTGTAACCTACTACCAAAATTTATTAAATGTTCGCCCTTGTAGGGTCTTGTTCGTGTAAGTTCTTGAACTAAACAATCTAAGTCCCTACGATCAGAAAAACATTGCAAAAGAGCTAATTTTAATTTTTCCCAAGTATCTAATTCGACACGATTGCCGACCATGGCTTCTGCCCGGCCAATTAGCTTTTCTTGGATACATTCGAATATATGTTCTCCTAAGTCATTATCTTTTACGCCCTTATATTTGTTTACTAAATCGTCACACCTTTTAACGAATTTATTTAGAGTATTACTGTCGCCATCAAAAGGCTTAATATTTTCTAGTTTATTTTTGAAAATATCCCAATTTATTTTGGGTTGTCCTGAAATACTGCCTTACATTTTTTTGGATGTGCTGGGCTTCTGTATTCCAAGATCTAGTTTGATTGAGCTTAACCAGTAGTTATAATAGGGGAGCGCCTCCTCCTCCTCCTCTTCCTCTCTCTCATGTCCCTCATTCTTAACTTCCTCCCCTTTTATTCTCATTCGCATCATATTTTTTAATTTTTTCTCTTTGTTCTCCCACATTTGATTTTGCATTCTTAAGTCTTATAAATAGGTGCATCATGATCATTTTAGTATGTTAAGGTACGAGTGACTGTTAAAAGAAAAAAATCTGTTGAATAAATCTATTAATAATAATATTAAAATAAAATGAGTGAATCAGTTGGAGAAAGAAATCGATCCATTCCGCTTCAGACAATTAGCCTCGAAGAAATTATACCAGGAGTTCAAGAAGAAAATATACCATTAGTTCGAGTAGAAAATAATGGGATTGTTTTAAAAAATTTGAATAAAACTGAGAGTGAAGAGAAAAAAGTGTTTTGTGCTATTTGTTTTGAAATAATCGAATATTATGATTCATGTAGACCAAATACATGTTCCCACATTTTTTGTTTAAAATGTATTTTAAGATGGAATGATGAAAATGGTTGTTCTATAATGGTAAACAATTGTCCTGTATGTCGCACTAGATATTACTATTTGGTACAAATCTTCAAAGATGTAATTAGACATCATTTTGTTGTAATTTTAAAAAGAGGATAATATTTTTTATAATTTGTGTTTGTGAAAACTCTGCTAACAAATAATTTTGTAAAAAAAAGTAAATGTAAATATATATAATAATTGACACACATTTTTTCCTTTTCCTATATTGAAACGACAACAATGATCTAACAAGTTTTTTAATACATACTAATTTTCACATTACATAACAAAACAATTGTTATGGGTTTACACAAAAAGTGCCACGCCCTAAAATGGCACCACTTTTGCAAATGGAAGCTTAAATTTTCTTATGGGAATTTACATGTAAAAATGACGGTTTTGATTGTCGGACCGGCATAGCCTAATCTACTACTTTTTAATTATACTAATAATATTAATATAATTTGCATCAAGTAAGAGAAAACTCAATTGAATACAGAAACAAGCGTTAACAAAATGTTATGCTAATATATGAGTGCTTCTAGTGGCAGTTGACATAATCGACACTTTTTTTTTTACATATGATTAGCTATTTCATTTACAAATACAGTGTCAGATGTTAGAATAAAAAGAAGTATTTTGCATATAGCAATGAAAATATATAACCGCTTATAGTAACAGTTGACATTTTTTAAAATTAATATTGTTGACGTATTCTACTTATTATCTTTACAATTTATGTTTAAAATTAATATTTTTGATATAATCTACCCATTACGTTTATAACCTATATTTAAAATTAATATTGTTGAAATAATCTACCCATCACCTTTACAAACTATGTTTATTATTAATATTTAACAATATAATTTTCTATCTCTTTTTTTTTCATTTTTGTTGCAGTAAAAGCAAGCATGTTCAGGAATTAGTAGAAAAAGATGTATCCTACAAATAGCACAATGTAAATCAGAAGCACTAACAACATAGGCTCTTTTGTAGTGGCAGCTCACATGATCGGACTCCCCTCTCCGTAAATATCTCCTGTGAATTGCACTACAAGGAAGGCAAATAGCAAATGTTCCTAGTCTTCGACTTTCAATTTTAGAGTAGCTTTGTATAACACATACATCTTTTTCTTCAAAATTATTAAATAATTCACTAGCCCTAAACTTGCTTACTTTTACGTCAGCCTCGGTTCCTAAATTTAGTAATTGTCCATCCATATCCACTCCTTCGTCAATTTCCTGATCATCTTCCTCCATCTCTTCTTCTTCCTCCTCAATATAATTAATGTCTATGTTACATAAGAATGATCTTCTAACAAGCTTAGATGATTTGTCCAAAAATGAATGTTTATAAGTGATGGAATCGCCTTCCAAGTTAATAAAAATTTCTTTTCTTTCCTCAATTTCAGCGGCGTTCTCCACATTATTTTCTTCAATTTGGTCGGCGTTTCCAATCATATTTTCTGCCATCGTTAGGAGCTTTAGATTTAGATAGATATATTTGATAAAAAACAATTTTGGTTATAGCTTATAAAATAATATCGACAACTGATATTACAGCGAATGATACTGTATGATCGTCGAGTGGATGTTCTTAAGTATATATCCCATCAACCACCACTTTTACTACCTGCAATACTTAAGTTTTTTTTTTTTTTTTTTTGCTGTCCCTTTCCCTGTCAGTTTCCTCGGGGGGGGGGGGGGGGCCAAGGGGGGGCTTCGCCCCCCTCCCCGCTCCGCCAACCCCCCTTAAACCCCCCTCACCCTCACGTTATCTTCTTTCTCTCCCTTCCTTCTTTCTCTTTTTTATATGTTTCTCCGTTTTCCTTCCTTCTCCTTTTTCCTTCCTTCTCCTTTTTCCTTCCTTCTTCTTTTTCTTTCCTTCTCCTTTTTTCTTTTCTTCTTTTTTAATCTAACCTAACCTAACCTAACCTAACCTAACCTAACATAACCTAACCTAACTTAACTTAACCTGAAGAGGGTAGCCCGAAATTGGGGAACCGGGATTTTAGTCTCGGAAATTCAGGGGTCCGGGGGGGGAGGGGGTAAGGTTGTTGATCGGCTTGGGAAAGTGGTTTTTAGAGATTGTCGTTCAACTTTAAGTAGGACACATGTGATTAACTTTTGCATATAAAATCGCCTCAGCGAAGAGACGAATGCAATTGATTTCTGCATTCACACTGTGCAGAGCTCGCGAGTTTTCTGGTGTTTACATTGTGTCTATTTGGTAAATTTTTATTTTTATTTCTAACATTTTTATTTGGCAAGATTTAATTCTTATATATATTGGTGACATTTTTATGTACATTTGTGGCATTTTTATTTATTATTACGATTTTTTTTCATAATGGACAATTTTTTGACATCGACTAGCAAAATAATTGACAATGACTTTGACTTATACACGTGTACTCAAATGCAGAATTTTGCAAACCAACAAAACAATGAAACAGACGTATTTACAACTAGTCAACAACAAACTATTCAGGACTTGAATGAAATTATTTATAATAGCCAAGTTCAGAATAATGCCAACAAACACAACAACGAAAAATATTTATTTACAGCTACTCAACAACAAACTCTTGACGATCTTAATGACATTATTGACAACAAAACGCACTTAATTACAACAAAAACTAAACAAACTCTTGAAGAACTGAATGACATTGACGAAACTCAAAATTCTAGCGATGAGGATATTGTTTGTTTTCAAAAATCTAATCCAAATTATTTAACATTAAAATCGCCAATTAATTCTCCGAGACCAATTTGCTCTCCCTTTTTGTTTAGTGAAAATTCTGATTCGGAAGAAGAACAAATTGATCAAAATTTAAGTTTGGCTATTTGTCCTACTAATTCACCATATGATATTGTAAATTCTGATTCGCAAGAAAAACAAATTGATCAAAATTTAAGTTCGGCTATATCTTCTATTAATTCACCATTTGCTATTGTAAATTCTGATCCGCAAGAAAAACAAATTGATGCAAATTTGACTTCGGATATTTCTCCTAATAATTCACCAGTTGAACAAAATTCAATTTCGAAACCATCATTTATCATTAAAAAAAAATTTAAAATTAATAAAAAAAATAAAAAACAAATAGCAAACCTTAAGTGTCTGGGTTTCGCTATTCAAAATTTAACTAATTTGATCACAATTAAAAAGGGAGACGAAAGTACGGTGAATTATGTTAAACAGGCCTTTGACAAATTAGTTGACTCATTTGAAGAAATGGATTCATAAAGTCAATTAATTTCTATTGCTTTTTTCAAAATTTGACTATAACTAAATAAAAATGCACAATATTAATTTTATTATTATACAAAGAACTTCAAAAATGCAATTGCTTTTTTCAAAATTTGACTATAACTAAATAGAATTGCACAATATTAATTTTATTATTATTATTATGCAGAAAACTTCAGAAATGCATAAGTGTGTAACATGTAATAAAGTCTTTACTAGAAAGGATAATTTACTGCGACATATTAAAAAACATGTTAACGGAAATTCCACAAAACTCAACAGTTGGTTGAAAAAACCAAAGCTTGTTAAAGGTAAGAACATTTTATTTTTCATGTCATATTTTGTAAAATATTTTTTTCTTAATTTATATAGATTCTACAAATATTGTAAAATATTGTAAAGAATGCAAGAAAAATATAAACCAAAGTCTATGGGGTGGACATCTTCGATCTAGTGTGCACAAGAACAATTCCAAAATAGGCTTGGAGGAAGGTGTTGAAATTATCAAGTCAGCATTCAGGGAACGAATAATATCTTATAGGATTTCCTCACATCAAAACTTCATAAATGTGAAAGAATATTTTCAACATTTGGAATACAAAATTGCACATCTAATAGATCAAGAACTGCAGAAACATAAATGTATCAAGCTAAATATGGAACTGTTCGGTTTCTATTTTAACCCCAGCAGCGACAGCTATGATGTCAAATCTTTTAATGCGCCGTTCCAAGTCATTTGCCAGGGATATCAGAAAAAAGAACTGTTAGAGCAAATCTGCACCATTATTGACCAGAAAGCTGACGAATTTGCAGAAAGAGATTCAGGTAAAGAATTTATTTTCGATTTTACAACAGCAACAAAAAAAGTAATTTTTTAATTTTTACGTTGCAGGATGGGCTTTGATGAATTTACTTCATTTGGAAATTAATGTTAACAAGCACAATCCGCTGAGAGCCTCATCTTTTATCGAACTTCCTCAAGAGATCAAGAGACGTCAAGCTGTGATCAACATTAGGAATGATGACAACTTTTGCTTCGCCTGGGCAGTTGTGTCTGCTCTTCACCAACCACGCGGATTCATCCTACCCACACTACTCTTCTGTTTTGGATATGTCAGGTATAGAATTTCCAATGTTGCTAAAGAACATTAAGATTTTTGAAGAAAAAAATAACATTTCTATTAATGTATATGGATTAGAAATTATAAATCCTAAAAAGGGGTATGAAGTAATTGGTCCACTTTATTATTCATCGAATAAAAAAAATCAACATGTCAATTTATTGTTAATAAGTGATGATGATGAAAAAACTTTTCATTATTGCTATATTAAAGATTTATCAAAACTAGTTTCTGCACAAATTTCTAAACATCACGGAAAAAAATATATTTGCGATGGTTGTTTACAATATTTCCCTACAGAAGAAAATTTATTACAACACAATAGCTATGATTGTGATCATTTACGAATTAACCTACCTTCTAAAGAATTAATAAAAGATAAGTTTGGAAACTATTCATATGATAATATTTTGAAATTTGTAAATTATCATAAACAAATGAAAGTTCCTTTCGTGGTGTATGCAGATTTTGAATGCATTTTAAAGCCTTTAAATAATGACAATGTTGATAAAAATCCTAATACTTCATACACCTTAAAACAATATGAACATATTCCACATTCATTTGCCTATTACATTAAATGTTCCTTCGACGATAATTATTCTAAATTTGAAAAATATAGAGGTCAAAATTGTGATACATTATTTATAAATTCTTTAGAAAGAGATGTGTATAACATATACAATAAATATTTAAAGGCTCCTAAAAAAATGATCCCTTTGAACGAACTGGACAAAATTTATCATAACTATGAAAAAGTTTGTCATATTTGTAATAAACCTCTTTTAAATGACAGGGTTGCAGATCATTGTCATATAACCGGTCTTTATAGAGGTCCAGCTCATTCACTCTGCAACATAAATTACAGAATACCTAACTTTATTCCAGTTATATTGCATAATTTGCGTAATTATGATTCTCATCTATTTCTTAAAAAATTATGCTTAAACAAAGAACAACTAACAGTTATCGCACAAAACAAGGAAAAATATATTTCATTTGAAAAGCTTATTCATGTGGATAACTATTTTGATAAAAAGACACAAAAGGCTAAGAAAAAAAATATATCATTAAGGTTTATTGATTCATTTCAATTTCTATCCCATTCTTTATCAAAACTCTCTGAAAGCTTAAAAGATGAACAATGTAAGGAAATAAAAAAAATTTTCAATGATGAAGAAAGATTTAAACTTATTCGGCAAAAAGGTGTATTTCCTTACAGTTATATTGATGATTATTTAAAATTAGAAGAAACAACTTTACCTCAGAAAGACCAATTTTATAATACTTTAACGGATGAGCACATCAGTGATGCAGAATACCAAAGAGCTGTAAAGGTTTGGCAATTGTTTAAATGTGAATCTCTTGGTCAATACTCCGACGTTTACTTACTCTCTGATACTTTACTTTTGGCAGATATTTTTGAAAATTTTAGAAGCACTTGTTTATCCACATATAAGCTCGATCCAGCTCATTTTTACACTTTTCCAGGTTTATCCTGGGAGGCGTGTTTGCGTTATACTGGAATAGAGTTAGAATTGTTAACTGATCCAGATATGATACACTTTTTCAAAAAAAGCGTTCGCGGTGGTGTGAGCTCTTGCATTTGTAGAAAATCTGAAGCTAATAACCCATTTCTTTTAAATTTTGATCCTTTAAAGCCAACTAAATACATAATTTATTATGATGCAACAAATTTGTATGGTTATGCAATGTCACAGCACATTCCAACGGGAGATTTTGTTTGGTTAACAGATAAAGAAATCAATGATTTAAATATTATGAATATTTCTAAAAAATCTAATAAGGGATATGTTTTAGAAGTTGATTTAGAATATCCTACAAGTCTACATTCCTATCATAACGATTTTCCGTTTTGTCCAGAAAACTTTAAACCGCCAAATTCTAAATGCATAAAATTAATACCCAATTTAAATGATAAATCAAAATATGTTATTCACTATCAATTATTAAAACAATGTTTGGAACATGGACTCAAGTTAACTAAAGTTCATAGAGTTTTACAGTTTTCTCAATCTGATTGGTTGAAAAAATATATAGACTTGAATTCAAGATTAAGAAATGATTCAAAGAATGAATTTGATCGTAATACTTACAAGTTGGCAAATAATAGTATTTATGGCAAGACTATGGAAAATGTTGATAGGAGAATTGACGTAAGACTTGTTACAGAGTGGGAAAAAAATAGAAGAAAAGATGGTGCTGAGAATTTAATTGCAAAACCATATTTCAAGGACTTAACAATATTTTCTGAAAACTTGGTAGCTATTCAAATGCAAAAGATTCAAGTTACTTACAATAAACCAATATATGTAGGCTTCTCAATATTAGATATATCTAAAACTGTCATGTATGATTTCTTTTATAATTTTTTAAAACCTCTTTATCAGGAAAATATTTCACTTTTATACACCGATACCGATTCGTTCATTTTAGAAGTCACAACTCCAAATATTTATTCTGACATGATAAAAAATATTCACAAATTTGACACATCTAATTATGAATTTAATAATATTCATGAAATGCCTATTACAAAGTCAGTTATAGGAAAATTCAAAGATGAATATGCTGGTGAACCCATTACTGCTTTCTTTGGTACTGGAGCAAAAGCATATTGTATTAAAACGGAAAACAGTTTAACAAAAAAAGCAAAAGGTGTTAAAAAAAGTGCAATTAAAAAGCAGTTGGATTTTATTCATTATAAAGATGTTGTTGAAAATCATTCTAAAACCTTTTGTTCAATGTATGTTTTTCGATCTAGACAACATACAATTTTTACAGAGTTAATTAATAAATTGGCTTTGAGTTCCGAAGATGATAAGCGGTATAAAATTCCCTATAGTTTTAATACATTAGCTTGGGGACACCAAGATATTGCTTTGTATCAATGGAATGCAGAACATGAAGATTTAGATATATTTATGTAGATATTATAAGGTATTTAAATTTGTTGTTTTTGAAACCAAAGTTAGTCTTCATAAGTCTTTCACAAAATGTGCATAGAAACTTTTGACAAAGAAATTGATAACAGTTATTTTAAAACATATGAAAAACGACTTTCCACTTTTAAAAAATGGAAAGGAAAATTGAGACCAGAAGTGTTAGCTGGAGCTGGCTTTTACTATACTTCAATCAATGATATTTGTAAATGTTTTTATTGTGGTATTGAAATTTTTGATTGGTTAAGTTATGATGATCCTATTGTGGAGCATAAGAAATTTGCTAGGAATTGTGATTTAAATAACTGTTTATGGAAAAATAGGAATCGAATAATTGTAACCATTCAAAATAAGTCTTCAAGCTACACATTTTATATAGTATTATTAATATCCTTATTTATGAACTTTTACATATATTTAAATTAAGTATTTTATTGTTATTTTTTTACAACTGCTTTTGCTTTCGTGGTGAAAGTATCTGCTTAATGTTAATAAATTTGGAATATAATTATTAATTTGTTTTAATGACTATCAGTAGATCTCAATTTATTCTTCTTTATTTTATTTTCCAAAATGTTTTTTATGTTCATCATCCCCCTGGCGTAACACAGTGTGAAATATGTTTTTCTAATAAAACAGACGTCACTCTAAGTAAATATTGTAAATTTATGAAAATTGGATTAATTAACAATAGTACAATTAGTTGGATGGAACGAATAAATGGAAATGAAAATGCAAGTAAATTTTTTAAAATTTTGTATCATTATCCAAATCGATCTATTTTTGATACAAATTGGATAGAAAGGTTAGAGTTTAAAAATAATCAGTTACAAATTTTAACCCCCAACTGTACCAATTATTATGACGGATTCAAAAATTATTACTTTTCCATCATTAGTGTTACATTAAACTTTGCATTATTTTTATACATTACCATTTTAATTATTTATCTTTATTACAAATTTCAAACTGGAAATCTATTTTTTCATTAATCCATTTTAATCAAAACTTTAAAGAAAGTGGGGATGAGAATATTTAAGTACAAGAATAACACAATATGTTTCAGTCTCGTTTAGTCATTATGAACAACGCCGTGGTTCATAAACCTTTGGAAACGCTTCTTAATTCAAAAATTTATTTTTTAAATAATTCTTTGTCAAAATTTGTTCTTGTTGGCATTAGTTTAAATGATTTTTCTCCAAAAATTGTAATTGGTGGAAAAACTGGATTTTCAATCGCACTAACCGAAGAAAATTGGAAAGACATTTGTGTTCATCAAGGAATTATTGTAAACAATTTCTACTTTCCTCAAGTTGATCAAACCAGTGTGAATATAAACAACATTCATCTGCAGGTTCAGAAAATAAATGATACCCCTGTTCTACAAATTACAAAAGGCCCACACTTCATATACTTAGGACAAGAGTCTTTGGACAATTTGTGGCGATTAAAGGAAATTATTGATTATAGATTATCTATACTTAAAAGGCAAGAATTCAATACATATTTCAAAATATTTCAAAATAATATTTCATCTGATTGTGGCGACTTGTGTACGCATGTTTATAATATAATAAGTCCAACAGAAAATCCTAACAGTGAAAATGTTTCAACTATGATGGAATTACTTGCTTTATATCCTGAACAAATGGAAAACAAATTGAAGCAAAATGGAACAAAACGAAAATATTACGAAGAAAACAATGAAAATGGATCAAAAAGAAAATATTACGAAGAAAACAATATCTTTTCTGGAAGAGAACAATAAGGTGCATGTGTTAGTGAAGTGGAGCTTTGCTTACAGACAAGCCCGTAGGAGTAACTTTCAGATGTGGTACTTAGATAGACTCCGTTTTGAAAAAAGAATAAATGATTGTAAACTTATTCTAGATTCGATATTATCTGAGGAACATAGAAATAAAATATATTTGACACGTTTTAATAAAAATTGTATTTGATGTTTTACTTAATAAAATTTTAGTTTAGTAAATGTGAATTTTATTTGAAATTAATTAGCACATTAAGACTTTGTAATTTGTATCAGCTAAAGCATAAAGTGAGGAACAGAAATAAAACAAATTTAACTAAAATTTAATTTCAATTTAATTAAACAATATTTTTTTTATCAATCCATGTATTATATTTTTATCAAGTCCTAACCATTTCACATAAACTTTGTTTCCTTTCCTTCTCAAAATCTTCTCAATAAGATACACATCGGTATGCTTTACTTTTAGTAATTCTTGCTCATAAAAACCACCCAGAATGTCCTGATTATCTTCGTCTTGAATTAAATATGTCCAAGGGTTTGTCATCTTAACTTCTTTAATGTGGAATATCTCATTTGACCAATTTGGTGTGTAACCTTTTGAAAATGCCTCTCGATGCTTGCTTATTCGTACGTGATCACCCACTTTAAACTTTGGAGATTTTATATCTAACGTTTTAGCATGAGTAAATGCAGATTTCAAGATTCTATTTTCATTTGTTTTATTTACTTGTTTTGGCTTCATTCCTATTGAAGAATGTTTTGTATTGTTATAATCTTTTACAATATCCGCTAATATATTAAACCATTTGTAATTTCCTTGAATGCTAAATATTTTCCACATATTATTCTTTAAAGTCCTGTTCACTCTTTCTACTATACTCGCTTTCAAATTGGAAAACGTGCTATAATGGTTAATTCGAAATTGTTGCATCAAATTTTGAAAATTTACATTGAAAAACTCTCTTCCTCTATCCGTTTGCAAGTTTTTTGGTGGAGTTTTTGCACTGATTAATATTTTTTTCATTGCCGCTGTTACGTCTTTTCCAGATTTAGATTTTAACGGTTCGGCCCAAACATACTTAGAAAATACATTTATGGTAATCAAGATATATTTAAATCCCTTATTAAATTTGGCATAGGGTAACATTTCAACCAAATCAGCTTGAAAAAGATCATTTAACCCTTTCACTACCACCCTTCTGCGTTTGTAGTTTTTTCTAGCAGGTTTATGTAATTCATTAACGACTTGCTGTTTAACGGTTGTCATGACAACAAACTTGTTTATTCAATTTTAAGGAAGTTCACTTTCTATGTTTTGTAATAATTCGAAATATAACTTTTATATGTTTTTTCCCATTCATTCAATTTATCAATTTGTATTGTATAACTTTTTTCATTTAAAATTTTACTAATTTTAGTAATCTCCTTTTCTAACGCATTAAAGGATTTTTTTATCTCTCCAGTTAAGAAAGTAGTTGATCTACTATCACTATTTTTTAATTCCTCCTCTGTTTTATTTAATTCTTGTTCTAATTTCTTAATTACACTGGACATTATATTTTCCAAGGAAATATATTGTTGATTTTCTTCCAAAGTGAGTTGGTCAATTGTTCTACTGTTAAGAATGCTATTTTGATTTCTTTTTTTTTCATCATCTAACCTTTTTATAAAAGTTCTTAATTGTTTAATTTTTTCCTTGTGTTTTTCAATTATTACTTCTCTTATATTTGTTTCCATTATTTTATTAATTTTGTTGATATCATCACTTAATTTTTTGTCTTCCTTTTTAACATGTTCATTTAAAAATTGCAAATCTTTACTTATTTGATTTAGCGTTAGCAACTGTTTATTAACGTTTTCAATTGAGGTATAGCATCCTTTAATCTGGTTCTCATACTTTAAAAAATTTTCATCAAAAACCTTAAGCTTTTTAGCAAAGATTTCATTATTTGTTTCATTTTCACCTAATCTCCTTTTTAAATTATTAATGTCACTTATTCTCTCTTGATTTTGTTTTGAAATATGGCGTCCAAATTTATCAACTGTCATGTTGAGCTTTCATTAAACAATAAATATGATTATATTTGATAGCTGTTATTTATAGTATTACTTTATCTTCTCTTAATTCTTCAATAATAGAGATAATCTCGTTACTATGAGCATTATTTCCCGCATCACTTGATGAAATTAATAAACGTAGCCTATCAACAATTTCGTTAACATTATTCCAGTATACATAGTCTGTATTTGATCTGTTTGTTTTCAAAATTAATCCCTTTCCTGTAGATTTGGCTCTAGTTGTTCTAAACGGAGGTTTTGGTTTGTTAAATGCTGTAACTAATCTTGGCAAGGTTTTTGTCTTTGTAATCCCCTTTCTTTGTAAATATGGTCCTATTATTGTAACATATTTGTGTGATGTATTTCCTTGAACTTGTTCATTTGAATCAAAATTCCTACGATATACATTTGTTTTAGCTAGAATGTTCATGTAATTATCTAAATCTTCCTTCTTATAACCTTTCGGTTCTTTTTTGAAAAGCAATTCGTATAAACCTGGCGTGCCTGTGTACGTTATTCCTCCCACTTTAATGTCTTTTCCAATAATTTCTACCGGTATCTGTGTTAAACCAAAAGAAAACTTATCCGTTTCGAGGTCATGAACTATTCCATAATAATGGTCAAATTTATGTTGTGTATCTTTCACACCCTCATCAATATATGATCTGGGTAATTCATGAAAATCTGCTAAGTAATCTTTATATGATGGTGTACCAACATAGGTTTGAATTGTTTTTCTAGTTTGTTCCAATATGTCTGACAAGTTTAAATTTGTTGTTGTGTCACTAGAAGGATCTGAAGTTTCTGCTATAACAGTTGATGACAATGGTTGTACTACAGGAGAGGAAGAAGTGATACTACTGTCATTTAAAAATGTTGGTAGTTCTGTAGGGAGTGACGGAGTTTTTCCTGTTTTCTGAATATTTTTCGTCGGAGTTGATGTTTTATAAAGCTTTGTAGGTGTTTTGAAATCTTCATACTTTGAAACTCTTTCTTCTTTTAAATCGAATGGTTCGGATTTACCAATACTTGAAATTAGCTGTTTAAGTGGTTGTGTTATTGGTCTATAAGTTTGTTCTAATTCGGACTGAGCAGAAGAAGTAGCTAATTTCAAGCTTTGATATTTCTGCTTCACGGCTTGTCTGGATCTTATTAATTCTCGAGCTAAACGTTTATCCATGCTGTACAAGTTTTAAATGAAATAAAACTGCAAATTTTTTACTTTTATAAATATATAAAGGAATCGAATTTACTCCTATATCTGCCGTGATTTACTTCACAATCTTTGTCAATTACAAGAAAGCCATATGGATCCATCCAACAGTTAGCACAAATATTTTTAAACTGATCAAATGTCATATCTAATATACAGTGGTCATTATATATATGTTTTAAACTCAAACAGTCCTGTTTAAATAAAATTAATAAGTTTGCATTTTCTCGAATTAGACGTTTAAGGATTGAGGAATATCCTTGAAAAATAAAAAAACAATCGGTGTTTCTATGCCTTCCATGCGTGAAATAGTCCCTAATAATAGATTGATTATGACAAGGAATATCATCAAAAATGATAACGGAATTTGGCTTTATCTCATGAGGTGAAATAATGTTCTCATCGCTATCATATTCAAAGTATCCAATTTCTTTCATAGGTTTTAACAACTTTCTTAAATATTCATATTTTGGTTGATCTAATGACTTTGAATAAACATAGACATTTTCAAACCTAATTCCATTTGGATGCTCGAGCAGTGTAAGCATAACGTTGGTTTTACCGCTACCACTGCAACCAACTATAAGCCCTCTTTTTGAACCACCGCAAAATAAGTCACCATGCTTTCTCAACTGTTTACTTAAAATTTTTTCATCATGATTATTTACTGGTAATGAGAATTTTTGTTTTTCAATCCTCATTCTTAATCACACTAGTAAATATTTTTAGCTGTAAAAGTATTTATACCAGAAAAATGTCAATGTGCTTTTAGTATAAAAAGAACTTCAATGACTGTGGGTCGCCATAAGTTGAAAAAAACTATTAAAACACGTAATAGAAAAGGCTCTGGTTTAGTAAATAAATTAATTAGCAAACTACCTTTCGAAGTTCATATACCAGGATATAATTATTGTGGTCCCGGCACCAACTTGGAAAAAAGATTAACTAGAGGTGACGTTGGTATAAATCCATTGGATTCCGCTTGCAAAGAACATGATATATCTTACTCTCAGACTGAAGATTTATCAAAAAGACACATATCTGACCAAATATTAGAAAAAAAAGCCTGGGATAGGGTAAAAGCTAAAGATTCTTCTATTGGTGAAAAAATTGCAGCTTTAAGTGTTGCAGGAATAATGAAGGGTAAAAGAAAGTTCGGTTTGGGATTAAAAAATACAAAAGGGGGTAAACTTAAATTGAGAAAAAAACGTATCATTCGAACGCCCAAAAAAATTGGAGGATTTCTACCTCTTTTGTTTCCCATTCTTGGCGCCCTGGGTGCACTAGGTGGAGGCGCGGCAGGAATTGCTAAGGCAGTAAATGATGCTAAAGCAGCTAAACAGCAACTAGAAGAAATACATAGACATAATATTGCAATGGAAAATGCTTCTAAAGAAGGGAAAGGATTATATATTAGACCATATAAAGGAAAGGGACTATTTATTAGACCTTATAAAGGAGGATCCGTCAAAATGAAAGCAATCAGACAAAAAAAAAACTCAAAATAAGTTTTCCAAAAAGAGCACTTACGAACAATGATATTATTAAATATGTAAAGCTGTTAAAAATAACTGGCTTTAGAGGTGTTTTTATGCTCGATGAACTTCCAAAAAAAATTAATCTGAAAGAATGTGGTATTGTAAATTTGGATAAAAAACAAAATAAAGGATCTCATTGGACTGCTTATATTAAAAATAACAAAAATGTAATATATTTTGATAGTTATGGAAATTTAAAACCACCTTTTGAACTTCTCAAATATTTTAATTCGAATGGCAAAGTGGATGTATTTTATACTTATGAAAATAAACAAAAATTTAATTCATATAACTGTGGTCAACTATCCCTAAAATTTTTGCAAAAAAATATATAAACTCATTATTTATTGTAATATCTCATTCATAAATAAACTGCAATGTCTACCACAATTGCCATATCAGGAAACAGTTCTGTTTTGTCTGCTGATTTTAATCCGCCCATATATTTAGAGGATGAAAAACAATATTACCTGGGTTTAGCTGATTTTGAAACGTTTATGACTATCCCCAATATAAAAGAAGGATATAATAAATTTTATATAGATAAAAAAGTAATTGTTATTCCCGACGGAACTTATGACATTACAGATATAGAAACATACATAAGAGAAAGTATAGAAGATTTATTTCCGAATGAAAAAATTTTTTTTCTTTTAAAAGCAAATGTTAATACTCTAAAAACTTTTTTAATGTGTAGTAGAATAATTGATTTTACCAAGGAAGATTCGATAGGAAAAATGTTGGGTTTTAATAGCAGGATACTAGAAGCTATGAAAGAGGAAGAATCAGATAATGTTGCAAAAATAACTAAGGTGAATGCTATTTGTATTGACTGTAATATTTGTGTCGGTTCTTACAATAATGGTAAACCTGTTCATATTATTCACCAGTTTTATCCAACTGTAGCTCCAGGGTATAAAATAGTTGAATCTCCTTTGCCCATTTTGTATTTTCCAGTTAGCGTCAAAGCAATTAACAATATAACAGTTAAAATAGTTGATCAAGACGGAGAACTTATCAGTTTTAGAGGAGAAACTATAACAGTAAGGTTACATTTACAAACAAGTGAAATATAAAATGGTAGTTAGATATAATAGAGCCCTTGGGATGAGACTTGCCCCTACTACTATCAACAAAGTAAAAACTTATAAAAAGAAAAAGCCTAAACAACAGTTCAGTATCAAATCCAACACCAACAAGTTAAGACGAGATAATCGTAAATTTCTCACATCCTTGGGTTTCACTGTTTTAAAATAATGAACATATTAAACGTAAACGAAAAGCTTTATGTAGACAATTCCATCGTCAGTTCTGAGCTTCACACATATCAACCATATATTTCTTCAAAATTCGATTACAATGATGAAATAAGGATCCCAATTCAAGAACTCGATGCTTACACTCTACCATCAGATAGTTTACTTTATATCGAAGGAAAATTAACTAATACAGAAGGTAAATATAAGAAAGAATTGCTATTTATTAACAATGGTATAGCCTTTTTGTTCAGAGAAATCCGCTATGAACTAAACGGAATTACTATAGATTCAATAAGAAATGTTGGATTAGCATCAACCTTAAAAAGCTACCTTTCTCACAATACCAACGAAAGTTTAAAACTGGAAAATGCAGGTTGGTTTCCACATCGGAAAGAAGGTGATACAATTTTAGTTGATAATGATGGAAAATTCTCCGTATCCATACCACTAAAAATGCTTTTAGGATTTTTTGAAGATTACAGAAAAATTATTATGAATATGAAACAGGAATTGGTTCTTATTAGATCAACTGATGATTTAGATGGTGTTATTTTCAAAGAAGATCCGGCACACCTTGTTACTGCTCCTGACACTCCATTGGTTACTTTCGATAAAATTTATTGGAAAGTTCCTCACATTCTAGTTGATATGCCACAACAACTTGCTCTATCAAAAATATTAGAATCAAATAAAGATATATTGATAGGATTCAGGAGTTGGGAACTAACCGAAACAACCCGTCACACATGGCCGGTAAAAACAACTAGTAAACTAGAAGCTCCTCGTCATGTTGTGATTGGCTTTCAAGAAAACAGAAAAGGGAAAATTGTTAAAGATATATGAGTAAATTTGACAATATTACCTTGTCAAATATTAGAGTATATTTAAATTCTGAAAGATATCCTTATCACGATTTGTACTTAAATTTCGAAGAAAACAAATTTTCTGCTTTATACGAAATGTTTGCCAACTTTAGACAGTCTTATTATGGTGTTCCAAATGAACCCATTTTTAATCCTGAACAATTCAAAAACATTAGTCCTATTACACATATTGATTGCTCCCATCAAAAAGAAACAATTCAAACGGGATCCGTAGTAATGAGAATTGAATTTGAGACACACAATGCAATTAAAAAAGATACTTCTGCTTATTGTCTTATTTTACATGACAAATTATTTAGCTACAACCCTCTTACTAAAATTGTGAAACAATTATAAACTTT
>JAUTXW010003993.1:0-67868 GCA_030620095.1 Kuschelorhynchus macadamiae | reverse complement strand
TGTTATGTATCATTTCAACAGTCACGTACTTGCTAATGACCTGGCTGTTGATATGTATTATATTTACACAAATACTTCTTCACTCAGAAAATATTCAGCGGGTGAATTGTAATATCATGTACACATAAAATGTATATAAATTACGCTATTACTATTGCTACTATAACATCTATTTTTCAATTTTGCATGCTTTCAACAACCCCTTTCTCCTTTTGTTCTTTTAAATGAAATAAAATCAGTTCTTTAAGTATATACCAGTTTTTAGACTATAATGATAAAAATATAATTGTCCTGAAGAAATACTCTTTTTCTTAAAACTGACATAATAATATAAACGTGCTTCACATTTTTTTTTTAATTATAAGCATTTATTTAACTATTTTTCTCATAAAAATCGCAGTGAGTACTGACTAGAATAATTTCAATTTTAAATTTTTATCGTTTAATCTCTTGATCTTCATATTCAGTCAGAAAAATTGATTAAATACTCGTCTTTACTACGCATCATATTTACAGAAATTATCAAATACTTCACTAATAACTACTTGATGTAACTGACTTACTTAATTTAATGTCGTCTACTCCTCTTTCATAACTTGCCAAAAATTATGAGCCTAGAGATTTTGTCTGCACAGGGACTACAAATTAGGTAGTAAAGTACCCTTAAATAAATATATATAAAACATACTAAAGCAATTTACAATTGCAGGTCCTTTTGGTCAAAAAGATTTTGGAAAATTCTTTTCGAAGCCTAATCGACGGGACTTTGTCGCCATCAACAAGAAAGTTGTTTGTCTACTCTGCTCACGACGCCAACGTTGGTACTATGATTCTTTCATTGGATGCATTTGCTCTGTACGAAACTCCTCCTTATGGGTCCACAGTTGTTTTTGAGGTGTAAATCCGTGGTGTATGGGGACTCAAGGTAAAGCTATTATATGTAGCAGCAGAAGACAAACAACTAAATTTCAATTTTATACATGATATTTTTTATGTACTTTTCGTTATTCTACATTGACTACGAAAAAGGCAGCATTCTGCCTCATCCTTTGACAATTCCAGGTTGTAAACATTTTTGTCCAATTGATAAATTCATCATAGGAGGAGATTTTACCTACTTAGGGATGCTGCGGTCGCAGCTAAAAAAATTTAAAGGAACCCATAATCAATGTGTAAAAAATAAAACCCTATTAAGAAAGTTAATTTTTTAATGTTTTATTTTATGCTTAAAACGCTTAACAATTATGCCCACTGATAATTTCCGAAACTAAAGTGCTAATAGAAGAAGATACATAGAAGATATAACAACATAGAAAAAAACAATGTGGATACATACGCAGTCTCGTAACTGCTATTATATTGATAATCAATAAAAAAATATTATATTTTGTATTTCCCACATTAACTCCTCGCAGCATACATACAAAAATAATATAAGCAATAACCATTCTTGGCACACGCATCCGTACGTCTAATATATTTTAAATTGATGTAATACTAGCTGATTTGTTGATAGGTTTCGTGCTCCTGGTGAACCCAATGTTGAAAAACTACTTTTTTACTATTTTATGGATAAAAAATTTTTTGCTTCGTACCTGATAGGCTAAGTTTGTACTGCTGTCTGTTAGTCTGCGCATATACTCTCTTTTGTGCTTAAATGTTAACAAGGGTCTATAAAAGTATTTGCTTAAATACCATATATCCCCAATTCGCTCTATAGGGATCTCGGCTCCTATTATACTTACAGCAAAGGTTAAATGGGGAAAGTTTTAGAGGAAACTTATGGCATTCGATATCTGGCTTCAGATTTACAATCGATGGATACATTGGGAAATATCGGCAAAAAACCGAAAATGGCAAGTTCGTTCGCCAGTATATCAGAACGGTAAATTTGACAGCTGTCAAAATGTAACATACTCGGACACATTTGTAAGACAAATAAGATGGCGTATACGACACGTCTTGATTGTTTTTTTGTTTTAACCCGCAACCTGCCTTCGTTAATTTTTCTTGTGACCGCCATATTGGATTTTTCGATTTTGGAAAAAGCCTAAACTTCCATGCTAGTGGTATTAGCAAGTGCATTAAAACTTTTAGTGTCATCAAAATATCACACTTTTTGGTAACTTCAGTTTTGATGTTTTTAAAGGAGCCATCAGTTTATTTGTCACAAGATTACATTAATAAGTAAGTAATGTATTGAACGCATTGATTCGATGTTGCAAGCATGAACGTAAAAAACGACTTTAAAAAATCTAAATCAGCTTTCATTACTTTGTACAAATATAAATGAGCGTGGTTGGTCAAACATATGACAATTGGTAACTGTTCTTCGTACAACCCTGGTACGTGTATTTCGGTGAAGTGTCTAAATGCGTGCAGCGCTTTCTAGGATTTCTATGGTCACGGGGGGATCAAATTCATCAATTTCATTTCTCGTGTGACCCCAGAGGTAGAAATCCCGAGGGCAACACCAGGTCAGGGGATCTGGAGGCCGAGATATTGGACCATTTAAAGAAATTATTCTTTTTAGTAGAACTGCTCTCTTAAGAAGTTCCTGACTTGAATGGTATTGTGAGCCGGACATCCATTATTAAAACCAAGTTCTTCATAATTAATCTTCCGTTAGAATAGCTAGTAAGGCTGGTACAACCTATTTTCGCAAAAGCTCTACGTACCTCGGCCCGCTTAGTTATCATGAAAATAGTGATGAGTCAATTCCTGAAATGATTAATAAATTTATAGATGGGTACCCGAGCGTCAAGGGCGGCAGGGTCGGTCGGGTGGTACTAGAAACTATAAATTATAAAGGGAAAATTATCTTTATTAAAAAGTAGATATTTTCTTTCCAAAAATAATTATCGAAACATCCCGTAATGAATGAGCTTGTACACCGTTGAAACCTCTTCGGCTTTATGAAAAAGAAAAACATATTTGGTTAGCGGGGAAGTAATAGCCGTAATATGATTTTGTTGGTATTGGTGCTTCATTTTCGGAAATACTAAATGGATTTTATTCAGTGATATAATCATCTAAATAAGTACACCGTGCCTTAATAAAGCATAAAATATCAAAAGAACAAACCCCTTGCGCTTTAAAATTTAAATTATTCGGAAATACAGCGGAACGCCTTTCTATAAATCGTAATGAAATCGAAAAATAGTTCGACATTTGATTAATATAGTATTTTTTTCATAACACAAGAACTAGGCTTCCCGGGTAATAATAAATCATTAAATTCAGACAATCAAAATAACTTTAGAGAATTAGCTCTGCAGAAAATTTAGATAAAGTGTTAATAAATTTATAGAACCCAATTATTGTTATAGGTTTTCTAAACTACAATAGAAAATGATTGAATAAAATGTAATACAATATCAAAAAAGTAAGTTGACTGACTGTAGAGTAGAACGTTTTACTTTTTTTATTAGATTATACTCTTTTAGTATCATTAAAAACTAAACGAAAAAAAAAAAGATTAATATTTGACTATCATTTGGTGCCTATTTAAGAAAGATTGGTTAGATTAACTTACCAATGATCCACACCAAACGTTACTTCCAAATCTAATCCTGTAGACGTCTCTCTGCCACTTCATGAGGAGTTTGCACAGCCCAATAATGACGGTTGTGCCTATTAAAAACTCCACAACTCGTGAACCTGCTCTCTTCGGACCACAAGACATGATTTACAAAAACAGGATTTTCATTAGATCTCCTAGTATACCACTCACAGAACTGTAGTCGTCTTGGAAAATCAGTTTCCTTATAAGTCCTTGTACTATTATGAATTTGTATCGATGGTACTTATTCTTTTTTAAAACTCTCTGTACTGTTGATTTTGGCACATTAGTTTCCTGTTCTACAGTTCTTACCGATGCACTAGGATTTTCGTTGATAGCTTGTAAAATATTTCTGTCTCGATTTTCATTGTTGTTATTGTATCCATTTCTAGGTTGTTCGAAGGTACCATGGTTAATTAAATTAACTACGATTTTCCTGAATTGGGTTTTATGAGGCTGCCGTCGTTCGGGTTACGTATCCAAATACCTTTACTGAGGGTAACGTCGGCGTTTCTGTATGATTGAAAGTACAGAGCTAACGCGTCAACCTTTTCTTTTTTATGTGTCAGATTTATGATTTTATTGGGATAAAAGCGTACCTACTACTTATTAAAACACAGCTTTGTTACTTTCAACTATTTAAATTAACGACAAAGACAAATCCAATTTTGTTACAGATAAATCATGGCCTCCTTAAGAAAAGCATTGAGAGCTAACATTTTCTCTAAAACTTTCCCATTTAACCTTTGCTGTAGGTAGTAATAGGAGCCGAGATCCCTAAAGAGAAGCGAATCTGGGACACACTGTATATTTACCTGTGAGATTATTAACAAAATAGATATAAATGAATTGCTGATTAATTGAACTGAGAAAATGGTGACAATTTGGTTTGCATAATCCAGGCCAGTGTTGCTATTAGATATGGGGACCCAATTGATATGCGTGAAAAACGCAATACATCTATTTTTTATTGGTTTCGGTATTTATCAGACTTAAGCCTAATTTTACATTAATTGTAACGTTCTAATCAAGGAGAGGGACATCGATAGTACATTCAATTAATTTTGTGGTCAGAAAATTACCTAAAAAGCGCAGATACTTCGTAGTTCCCTAGGAATTGCATTAAGCTTAAGCCTGACGAGCAATATGATATTGTATATTAATTATTGTCGCAAACCCCACAAACGTGATATTGGTAGATCTGATTAAGTGCTGCTAGTATTATTATGCCACAATCCTGTGTGGTGACGGAGGGGTAAACATGATGTCGGTGCTAGGGATTCAGAAGACCGATCAAAAATTTGTATATATGTGGATTCACCGACGAGGGGCAGGCCACACATTTGTAAATAAACATTGTCCAAGCCCAGAAGAATCAATCAAGAGAGATGATTATGCGGATGAATTGTTAAAAAAATGTATTTCCCTTTTTTTTTTGATCCCGCACAATCATCTCTCTTTTTGATTGATTCTTCTAGGCTTGGATATCACGGTAGGTGGTAAAGGCTACCTCCCGTACAAGACGCCAATGTTGGCCCTAAATTTTGGGCTCTTCTGGCGGAATTAATAAGTGTGTGGTTAGACTTGTCGGCGAATCCACGATTGTTTTTTATGATATTTTCTCCTTTTTTCTTACGTCTTTTAACTTGGTTAGACTGCTACTTGATAAAGTCCAATAAGACAGAACGCGTGTCTAGTGGTTACCATAATTTTTTTTTCGGAATTCTGAAGATTTATCCCTTTCTTTATCTATATATATATATATATATATATATATATTTATTATATATATATATGTTAAATCACTTTCTTGCTAAATTACTTTTTAAAAAATTATTTTATTACTGAAAAATAGTAGAATTAAAATATATACATTTGAACTTGCAAAGGCAATATTTAACAAAATGAATTCAAGCTAGACTGAACTGTACTGTTCTGTATACAAAGAAAAATAACTATTTATATGTTTCGTTATGCTGACTAGTGGAAATGTTCACTTCTTTCTTGAACACTTGGGTCAGGACGTGGGTTCTGCTGATGAAGCTTTCTCGGTATAGACTTGTTTTCGTAAACAAGTAACACCTGCTGTTTATGAGAATCAGGATAATGTTGCGTTGTTGACTGATATGTGATACTTTGTTATTGAGATAAGCTTGGCTTTCTGAATAACTGCGTTGGCGGGTGATAGCTGATAGTCTGGGAACCAAGGTTAGCATAACTTGTATGATGAAAATAGCTGGTGAGAATAGATATAACAACTCTCCCATCAAGATGAAAGTTGGTACGTGGAAGCAACTTTCAAGCCCTAAATGTTTGTTCAGGTTAAGTTCTATTTCTTCCGATTCTTCTGTTGGTTCACCAACACGTATGTTTGGTCGCCTTTTCGGAAATATTCTTCTCCATTGTACAAAATTTGTTCTGGACCTTGGTGGAGAAGGTGGGTAGTCATCACTATTGGCATTGACAATTCCAATACTGAGGTTTTTAGGCTTTCTCTATAACATTTACAAAATATGTACAGGATAATTAGACTGATGATCAGAGTTATGGTCAGGATCGTAAACCAACCGATATGTTTCTTTACGAATGGTTGATTGATTAGTCTGTCCAACTGATCAGAATATTCATTTAATTTATGTTGAGCGATATTTAGGTTTCCTGTGTCAATGTCGTGTAACTTAAGAGGCTTCAAGTCTGGTATATGAATCTTCTCAGGATAATGGCTTACAGCAATCATATGGAATTTGGATTCGGAACGTTGCTGTAGGTAACATTATCATAAATATTACAAATTTCTTCGCTAGAACTTTAGTGCTGCCAATAAATGCACTGCACTCTGGTTGAAGTTTGATTATGGCGTTGGTACTGATTGGTTGGGTAACAACGTCTGTATGATATTTAATAGTCACAGGTAGAGGGTCTGCAACTGCAACTAACCAGGAGTTTTGATTAAGTTCTTGCACATGATAGTCTTTGGCTAGGATAACTGAAACTTGGCACGTTCTTGGAAGGCGATTGATTAATCGTAGTAACTGGGCTTCACAAACAGCATCACTGTCTATTGGATATGGCAGGATGTTGGAACATATTACTGTTCGGCTGCTCAAAGATTTACATGATTCCAAGTTGCGAATTGTGATATATAATAATGAATCATCGTTTCGCGCAATTAAATTATTTGTTATTGAAAGAATATGGTGAAGACCTGTTCGATTATCAAAAATTGGTGTTGGATATGGATATATTTTTCTGGATCAACTAATGAAGAACAAAAATTACTTTTGAATCATATTGATATGCCTTTAGTTCTATGATTTCGAGATATTGAGCCACACTTGAAGGGTGAATTAACAAAGGTAAAATTATTTCTTTGCAATGATTGAGATATGTGCTTTAGTGATTCTATTAAGTCAAAAGGTGTAATAATTGAACTGTGTAAAATCCGTAAATGGGCGAAAACAATTGAATTTATAATATCATTCAAAGAATTTTCAAGAAATGAATAACTTTCCATTAATAGTTCGCAAATATTTAATATTTCTATTTGATAGGAATAATATTTCAGATCGTCAGAAATATCCAGTATTGATTTTCGAATTTATATAATATCATTATTGAATGTTTCCTCGTCAATTTTGAGTTTCTGAATAGTTGAATTAAATTCTTTTATTACTGAGGTAGTTACTGAAATTTGATTTTTAAGAAGATTTTCGATTTGATATTCATCATGCGTTATTTTTTCTATACAGTCATTAAAATATTCGCCATCGGAGGCATCTAAGTTTCCTGTAATTGCTTTCCAAAATGTTCCTATACCATTAAAAATTCCACGTTTTTCTCTAAGAATATATTTTTGAGTATCTGCCATTATCTCTGTATATTTTTGATTTACAGCTCTTGATATTTGTCTAAGGAGACTAATATGTGTTAGTACTTCAGATTTAAATGCTTTCATTCGTGGTACGTCTTCGTTGATATTATTAATAAGGTTTTCTAAAATTCTATCATTATTTACAATTGTATCCTTAATTGGTTCTAAGTCTTTATATACAAGTAATGTCCATTTGTCATTAGAGATTCTTTATTTTTGCTTCTTCATGAAAGAAGACTCCTATCGTGTTGTTAATTGGACTTATGGAGTATTGGGACTGGACGACTGATGACAGTCCGAGGATGGTCCCGGAAGAGAAATTTGCTCGTAGTATGGTTTTAATCTATCAAAATTTATTTTAGATTTTTGTTTAGTATTAGGATTTAATAAGAGGGCTAAGTTTTGATAAATTTCGAGAATTTCGAAAGGGCCATTAAATTTGTTTTGAGCTTTATCTTTAATTTGGCATTCGCCTACATATACTTTTTCACCTATTTTATATTTATGAGGATGTTTGGGAACATGTTTATCGAAACGTTCTTTTGCTTTTTCTTTTTGTTGTTTCGTTTTATCACGAGCAGATTTATAAAGAAATTGCATACGATTGTTTAAATCACGTATGTATTTTGATATGAGGGTTTTCTCATTATATAGGATTTCAGGGGGTCTAGAAGAAGTATGACCAAACATTAGTTCAAAGGGCGTAAAACCGTGGGTTTTATTTTTCGTGTTATTGTAACAAATAACAGCATACGGAAGTACGTTGAACGGATGTTCATGTGGGTTTTCGGTTTGATTAGCTCTTATCATTTCGCTAAGTGTAGCGTGAAATCTTTCTAGAGAGCCGTTTGATTGGGGATGACCTACACTAGAAAATGTTATTTTTATGTCGTATAGTTCACATAGGTCTTTTATTAGTGTATTATTAAATTCACGGCCATAATCACAATGGATTCGTAGTGGGGTACCATAATGTTGGAAAAATAAAATAATGGTGTTGACAATAGTTTTTGATGTTTTGTCTTCAATTGGATAAGCTTGGGTAAATTTAGTAAGTTCGTCTCGTATTGTCAAAGCATAGTTCTTAGATGGATATTCAAATATATCGATATTTATTCGTTCAAATGGTGTTTTCGGTGTTTCTGTATCACTAAAGGGTTGCTTAAATTTTTTCGGCATATTTTAATTTTTTGACATGTTTCACAACTTTTTATAAAATTTTCTACATCTTTAATCATTCTGGGCCAATTATATTTTTCTTTGGTGCGTCTTAAAGTTTCGTTAATTCCGCGGTGTAAATTACTTTTGCCTAAATGGTATTGTTCCAATATAATTGGTATTTGGTCTTTATCTGGGATAGTTACAATATTTTGACAAATACATATTTTAATATCTTTGTCTGCAAAGATAAAAGAAAATATTTCAAGAATAGGAAGGTCTATTTTATTTTCAATAAAATATGTTGACGAAAGGTCAAATTCGTTTTGTCCTGTATAAATAATATAGAAAAGATGTTGGATTACATTTTCTGGATCGAGTAACAAAGGAATTATGTAATATTTCCGATTTTTAACTGTTTTACTAGAGAAAATATTTAGTCTCTGTATTGAAAAATCGGCATTTTCTTCAAAAATGTCTTCTAATATTTCATGATGTAATTCTCCTAAATTCTTTTGTTGAAAAAAGGTTATTATGTTTGTATGTGATTTATTTAGAAGTTGTTCGTTTGAAGTTTCAATTTTTGAATAATCAATTAAAGATTTTGTTTCGTACATATTAGCAAATGTGTTGTAATCTTCGGTTATTTTTTCATCATCGAAATTTAAATTTGAGTTATTAGATTTGTCGTCATCGTCTTGATTTGCCGCAAAAATAGAGAGTTTTGATTGGAATTTTGCGCATTGATTAAAATGATTAATTTTAATTCTTGATAATGCATCTGCGTTTTTATTGATCTTACCGGGTTTGTAAATTATTTCATACTCATATGCTTCGAGTTTAAGTCTCCAGCGTGCGAGTCTACTACCTGGGTCTTTGATTGAAAAAAGCCAAGTAAGAGGGCGGTAGTCTGTGATTAATTTAAATTTTCTGCCAAAAGATACGGGCGAAAATGTTTTACTGCCCATACGATTGCAAGGAGTTCACGTTCAATAGTTGAATAATTTGTTTCGGCTTTACATAGGGTTCTAGATGCATAGCCAATTGGTAAATCTTTTCCTACAGGTCCTTGTGATAACACAGCGCCTATTGCAAAAGCACTAGCATCTGTGGTCAAAAGAAATGGTTCGTCAAAATTTGGGTATATAAGAATTGGATCTGAAATTAGCAATTTTTTTAGTTCGTTAAAAGATTCTTTGCAATCAGAATCAAAGTCAAATTTTATTTCTTTTTTTAGTAAACGAGTAAGGGGTTTAGAAATTTTCGCAAAATTAGGAATGAATCGTCGATAATAGCCTGCTAAGCCAAGGAAAGATTTTATATCCTTAGGATTTTTTGGTTGGGGAAAATTTTGAATACATTCAATTTTTGCTGGATTTGTTTTAACACCGTCTTTAGTTATTACGTGTCCAAGAAATGCTACTTCTTGGCGTAAAAATTCGCATTTGTCTGGTTATATTTTAAGATTAGCTTTTCTTAGTCGTTTGAAAACTTCACGTAATCGATGGATATGTTCGTGAATTCTAGCGGAATAAACTATAATATCGTCCATATAGACAAGACATCGTTCATTTAGGATTCCTAAAAGAATATTGTCCATTACACGTTGGAATGTAGATGGGGCATTCTTTAGTCCGAAGGGCATTCTTAAAAATTCATAATGACCGTTTTCTACTGAGAACGCTGTTTTTGAAATATCTTTAGGATCTATCTCTATCTGATGGAAACCAGAAACGAGATCAAGAGTAGTGAAATATTGACACTGTCCAAGTTGGTCAAGTAAATCTGAGATATTAGGAAGTGGATATTTATCATTAACAGTGGATTCGTTCAATTTTCTATAATCTATTACGATTCTCCATTTTTGTTTAATACTAGAGTCGATTTTTTTCGGTACAACCCAAACGGGAGATGACCAGGGAGAAATTGATGGTCTAATTATACCTTGTTGTAACATGTTGTTTACTTGCGTTTTAACCTCTTGTTTATGTATTTGGGGATATCTATAAGATTTAGTAAAAATGGGCTTTGTATTATTCGTGTCTATCTTATGTTTGATTTCACTTGTGAAGGAAAGGTTGTCACCTTCTAGATAGAAAATGTCTTCGAAATTGACACAAATATTTGTGATTAATTCTTTTTCTTCTTCATTTAAATGGTCAAGTCTAAGTTGGGATCTAATAGTCGGGATTCTATTTAAAGTTAGAAATTCGGGAGATTCAGGAAGATTGAAATTAAGAAGTGTGTGTGTATCGAAAATGGTTCTATTTCGATATTTGAAAAATCAGTTGTTTTTGGGATTGCGTTCGCATTGATAATTGTTGTCAAAAATTCGCCTTTTTGATTGACATGGACAAGGGCATTTGGGATATGTACTTTTTCTATTTCTTTTCGGGATAGAATAGCATCGGTATTGATTAGATGACATTTTAATTTAAAGACTTGTTCTGTTCTACCTTGTATAGTTAATTTATTTTTATTTGCCTCGTATGTTTCGAGTTCTGTCGAAGAGTAATTGTCTTCAACTTTATACAGTGGTAGTGTTTTAAAATTGGTAATAAGTTGTTTATTTTTTAAATCAATTGTATATTCGTACTGTTCTAGGAAGTCAAGACCTAGAATTCCGTCAAAATCAATGTCTAAGTTGTAAATATAGACTTTGTGAGGGCCACCGTTTTTAAAATTTATCAAAGTTGATTCAGTTATTAAAAGTTTTTGTTCGGTAATGCCTTGAATTGTTGCATTTTCGGGGAAACGATTTGGAAAGTTCTTTACTGTATTTTCTTTGAAAATTGAAATACCTGCACCAGAATCTATGAGTAGTTTGAAAGTATTCGTTGCGTCTTTAATATAGTAAAGATTTTTGGGATTTATAGCAAGGAAGGGATTTAAAGAAATAGTTGTTCGGGGAAATTGAGTGAGGGATTCATATCGTCTAGCGTGAGAGTTTCGATTTGGGTTTGTATTTGATTTGTTTCTTGATTGGGTGGATGGTTTTGATCTGGGGATAAAAGAAAATTTTGATTTTCCTCGATTGGAAAATTTTGGTGCTCTTCGATTGGCTTGTTGATGTTTAAATTGGAATCTGGATTCTCATAAGAATTGTCGTATTCGTTTTCGAATAAAGTAGAGGGGTCTTCATAAGAAAAGATGAGGGATCTTGGTAATTTTGTTGATAGTCTTGATAATAGTCATTAAAATATTTTTCTTGATTATTATCGGTGCTAACTAAGTGAGCTTTGAAATTAGGATTTTTCTGGGTTACTGAGGGTCGAGAATAATTAAAATTCGGTTGACGTTGGAAATTATTTTGATTTGATTGGTTATTTGTAATATTAGGGGTTTGCGTACTTGGACTTCTTTGTTGTTGCACGTTCGGTCTGTGTGACTGAAAAGAATTTGTTTGCGGGGGCAAACTGGGGTCGCTGAAAATTTGAGTTTTGGGAAAAATTGGGACATGGTTGTCTGTTATTGGCATGGCATTGATTTGCTGAATGACCAAAACGTCCACATTTAAAACATTTTTGTGTTTGAAAGTTTAGTTTTCTCAAAGGTTGATTAAATGGCTTTGGTGGGTTCGGTTTTGAAACTTTTTGAGATTCGAAATAGGACAATTGAAGTTCACGTCGAATACGTATTTGGGCTTCAAGAAGATCTCTTGGGTTACTGGCACGAATTATATGTCCAATACGGGGTTCGAGACCAGTTAAGAGGGTGCTCAGTGACATGGATTCGATCAGGGTTATTTCAGCTTGTTTCTGTTGTGGGGTGAGATTAGAATTTTGTATATTAGCGTGCATTTTTGCATTTAGCACTTGAAGTCGGTTGAGGAAGGTTAAAGGACTCTCATTAGGTAATTGTTTGATACGTTGTAAGTCTTGTATTAGAGAAGACAAGTCTCGCGTATCTCCGAAGTGAGAATTTAAAAGTTGTTTTATTTCTAAGTAAGAAATAGGATTGCGAGAGCTTATTAACTGCGCTGCTCTTGCACGTAATTTATTTTTTATGTGGATTACTAATAAATCTTTTTGATCGCGTGTAGACATATTGTAAGCTCAATCACAAGCATTGAGAAATGTTTGGAGAAAAATTTGATCACCATCGTATTCAGGAATTATCGAAAATATTTCGGATAATTTATACGGTTCAATTTCGGGTGTCTCAGGGACATTTTGTATTCCGTTATCAGTCATGGTTGCTCAATATATCACAATATCAAAATGAAATAATATAGGCACACAATATTATATAAAAAGGATACGAACTTAAAATTAAGAATTTAGGTTGACTGGCAGTACGTAAAGTAGTACACAAATCAACGTAAATTAAAGCAATACTAAAATCTACAAAATTTAAATTTTTCTTGAAATTTGATTAACTGTATAATCAAAATTTGAATTTTTTTTTTTGAATTCAGTTTTTCGTTAACTAATTATCAAAATTGAAAAATCGAACAGTTTCCTTAAAATTTGAATAAAAATTCAATATTTTTGGAAAATTGAAAAAAAATGAAAATTAATAAACGAGATGATTCAGTCTTAAGTTACTAGTAGGAACATCAGACTTCGTCGTGTTCTCTGCAGCAAATTCTACCAGGGGCTTCACTAGGTGTTCCTAATCCGTAGATTGACTGCGAATTGGTGACGTCGGGTCGTGATTTTCTATTTTTCTTGTTTTTCACAAGTTCTTCTGAACAATGGATTGGGATCCTCCGTCGACAGTTAGAGTGCACAAGGGCTTCGTGTTCTGTTAGACGTTTTCAGATCCTACCGACTGCGCCAGTTTGTTAAATCACTTTCTTGCTAAATTACTTTTTAAAAAATTATTTTATTACTCAAAAATAATACAAATTAAAATATATACATTTGAACTTGCAAAGAGCAATATTTAACAAAATGAATTCAAGCTAGACTGAACTGTACTGTTCTGTATACAAAGAAAAATAACTATTTATATGTTTCGTTATGCTGACTCAGTGGGAACTGTTTACTTCTTTCTTGAACATTTGGGTCAGGACGTGGGTTCTGCTGCTGAAGCTTTCTCGGTATAGACTTGTTTTCGTAAACAAGTAACACCTGCTGTTTATGAGAATAGGATGATCTACGTTGTTGACTGATATGTGATACTTTGTTATTGAGATAAGCTTGGCTTTCTGAATAACTGCGTTGGCGGGTGATAGCTGATAGTCTGGGAACCAAGGTTAGCATAACTTGTATGATGAAATAGCTGGTGAGAATAGATATATATATATATATATATATATATATATATATATATATATATATATATATATATATATATATATATATATATATATATATATATATATATATATATAATTGATTAAAATGATTTTAGAGATTTCTAATTCCGAGACCGTTTTAAATTTAAAGTCTGTTGACAGAAGACGATTATTTTGATAATATGATATTTGTTTCTGGTTGGAAGTAATATTTGGTATTGCATTTATAAAATGTGCATTGATTTGTTCAACATCTGAGAGATGATCAGGTAAATCAGGGTTTGATTGTGTTTAAATTAGCCCATAATGTTTTAGAATTTTTGTCTAAATATTTTTGACTAAAATATTCCTTTCTCTTATTCCATCTTATTGTAGCTGTGAAAATGTTACGTAATAACTTATAGTTGTTCCAATCACCCTGCGCTTTTGTATTTTTATATTTGCTAAGAGCTCTATCTCGATCTCTTTTCATAGCACGTAAAGTATCCGCAAGCCATGGATCATACGGTTTTGTGGTTCGATGTGAGTATAATAATATTTTGACACAAAAAGTCGACTTTACTATCGATATTATTAAAATAAAATATATTACCACAAAGAATAGATCGTAGATCAGATTAAAATTGCCTAATATTAATATCTCTAATATTGCGAGTAGTTTTAAATTTTGTTTGTGGTTTGGTAACTAAGATATTTACTACGCATGAAATTAGTTGGTGATGACTGAACCCGTTCAACTTTCACACTTGTAACAGTGTCACAAGAAGTAACTCATATACAGGATGTCAATTAAGTACTTATACAAACTTTAAGGGGTGATTCTTCGACTAATTTTAAGATTAAAAGTTCATATGAACATGGGTCTGAAACGGCTTTGTTTCTGAGTCACAGGGCTTCCAAAAAAAACAATTTTATTTGTTTTTTACTTATATTTTTGTTAAGGAACATGACAATTGGACAAAACTTTGGATTCTGGGTATATTAATGACGAGAAATTCAAATACTAGCTTAGTTTTTTATTTAATGTTAGAGGGCGCCACATACAGTGTTGTTCCTGAATTTAATTAACCATAATTTTTCTGTAAAGCCTTTGATGTCATTTTCGACTAGGCAGGCCTATTCTCCATTTAATTTTACATAAAAAAGTTACTCTTGGTATTTGTCGCCAAAAGTAGCCGTTTTGGATAAAAAAGGGTTTGAAGTTAAATCTGCGTTGAAATTTTTTAAATTGAATTATTTCCGAGATTTTGAAAAATAAGCGAAAAAATACTTTCTCAAAATCATTTGCTGTCCATGTGTACATCATATTAACATATTACAATTACCAAATTAGTGAAAATTGGATAAAAATAATAAAATCGTAAAAATGTGCTGCATCTTTCCTCCGCAGCCGCGGTACACAAGAAAATAGTATAGGTGAATATATAGCAGGCCTTGGAAAACAATTGAGAGGTTTCCATGGTAGCAGAATCAGTCATGGCAGTTGATTTAGAATAAAACAAGTAGTTTTTTATTATTTGGCATTATAAGTAATAATTTATCGTGTGTTTTGTCCAAAATGTACCAATATACCAACGCAGAAATGGCAGACATTCATTTTAGTTAATGGAATAGCTCACGGTAATGCACAAGTTGCAAGACGAATGTATCAGGCGCGATTTCCTCAACGAGTGGTGCCACAAGTCCAAACTTTTATTAATATTCACTCAAGACTTTGTGAAACTGGCAGCTTTAAAAGCACAACAGATGTTCCAGGAAGGTCTGCAACAGTTCGAACAGTTGAGATTGAAGAAGTTGTGTTAAACAGAATTGAAGAAGATCCCCAAACTAGTACACGGAAAATAGCTCTTGAATTGAATATTACACACACACTTATTTGGCAAATTTTAAGGTCCCAACAACTTTATCCTTATCATATGCAACGTGGGCAGGCTCTATTACCTAGAGATTTTCCCCTCAGACTCGATTTTTGTGTTTGGTTGCGTAATAGATTAGTACGAACCCCGGATTTCTTAGGCCATGTGCTTTTCGCAGATGAAGCCTCGTTTTCTCGAAATTCCATAATTAACTTTCATAACCATATCTGGGCTGAGGATAATCCGAATGCTATCAGAGAAAATCATTTTCAGGTGCTATTTTCTCTCAATATTTGGGTAGGAAATATCGGTGATCACCTTATTGGACCTTGCATGCTTCCGCAAAAGCTTAATGGCGAAGAATATCGAAGATTTTTGGAGCACGAACTTCCCAACCATTGGATAGGGAGAGCTGGACCACAAACCTGGCCTCCCAGATCACCAGATTTGAATCCTTTGGATTATTTTCTGTAGGGTCGATATATATATATATATATATATATATATATATATATATAAATATATATATTTCGAAATCTCGAAAATGATCCAATTTAAAAAATTTCAACGCAACTGTATGTGGCGCCATCTAACATTAAATAAAAAAGTAAGTTAATATTTGACTTTCTCGTCATTAATATACTCAGAATCCCAAATTTTGTCCAATTGTCATGTTCCTTAACAAAAATATAAGCAAAAAACCAAATAAAATTGTTTTTTTGGGCGCCCTGTATCTCATAAACAAAGCCGTTTCAGACCCATGTTCATATGAACTTTTCATCCTAAAATTAGTCAAAGAATCACCTCTTAAAGTTTGCACAAATACTTAATTGACACCCTGTATAATCTAATAATGAAGCAGTTTTATCAGTAACTCTAGATGGTTCATTTAAAATCTGACTCAAACCGAGATCCTCAAAGCAATCTATGACAAAGTCCGTTTCGACAGAATTTACTTTCAACAAATCAGGTACTGCAGGTATAATCTGGGCCACCTTCGTCTCAAATAGAATGAAAAAATCTCTATAATTGGAATTAGGTGGTTATAAGCTACACAAACCGGATTTACTCTCCAAAATATCCACAATTTGAAAAAATATCGGTGTTTATTTAGTAAATATGCAGAAATTATACATTTCTCTGTTCATAGAAAATATTGTCCGCCACTACTTTAACATATAATAATTATAATTATTTTTGACACCTAAAAAAAGAACATAACTTTAAACCAAGTGCAGTTCATTGTACCGAAGCTGGATAATTGGTAAAAATAGTAGAAACATTTTGACCGAGTCATTAAAATAAAAAAGAGAAATTGAAAATTTTGACAACCTGTTTATGAACTTTGGTTATAGGATCAATTTGTGGCAATGACATATTTTATAATTAGAAAGTCGAGAATTACCCTATATAAAAAAAATTGGATAATTCACATAAACCATTATCCATAAGAAGTGTGAAAGATCCTTACCAGAAATTATTTTTATTCATATGTAAATATATTGGTATATTTCTAAAATAAATTAGAATATCGGATTTTATAATTAGGGAGCATATTTTATTGGACTTCAATCTTCAATAAAAAATAGAAAAACGAATAAGTCAATATTTCATGGAATTTAAATTATAATTACAACTAACGTACTTTATTTATATTAAGGGATATAGCTATATTACTACAAAGTTAAGGATTTAAAAATTTAATAATCTAACTTAATCTTTTTTACGAATCTATAAATCGAGATTAAAAAAAAACTTTATTACAATTAAAATCATCTAATCTTTTGATTATTAAAAGTGCTAAAAATGTGGAAGCTATACTATAAAAACCTTTCTCAGACCATGGATCTTTAGTGTTTAGTCGGTTAAACCGAAGTTTACACCAACATGAAGAGCTTATTGGTTGCCCTCTCGCTCTTTTTGGCGTTGAGTTTTTCAGAGGGGTTTCCATGGCCCAACCCACCAACAGAATCTACACTTAAACTAGTTCATGTTGTAAGTATATGTTCAACTTATAAAACTTATTATTTCTATATATAAAAAAAGAAAACCATATTCCTTCTTTAAGAACAAAAATGAATCAAGAAGAAAAGCAGTACGAGGACTTAATAAGGTTTAAAGTTCATGTTGTAAGTAAATGTTTAACTTATAAACTTCATTATCTCTATATTTGAAAAATAAAATACATGTTGCTTCTTCAGTAAAAAAAACTAAATCAAGAAAAACAATGCGAGGACTTAAAAAGGTTTAAACGTTATTTAAAAGTAAAATATTTGTTTTGCCAGTATTTTTATTTAGCGAACTAGAATTAAGTCTGTACTAGAAGTATATCACAAGTTTAGCAGTTACATAGCCGTGTATATAGTGACATTTAGGGCCTATCTTTTACTGATATGTTTTTGCACTTTCAAATCAGGTTAATTTGTTTGCCACAGCCGGAGTAATTAATGAGAAGGGAAGGATGGGTCCTTTATCACTGTCTACATTCTTTAAGAAGCCCCAGACTCAAAGAGGGTAAATAGTTCATTCGTGGTGTTACTCCGTCTCAACCCGTGGATGACTTTATCAGCTTCACTAACCGATCCGCGGGTGGATTTCTCCCGCCGATTGCGTCTATGTGGTTCTCTCCTTAAGTTTTCATCCCTTTTGCGTTTACGAAATGTAATCACAAACAGCAGCTTTTGAAGATGCTACTTGATTTATCATCCCTCCTCTATATTTGACATACCCTGGAGCGTTCTGCGGGTGGAAAAATCCCGTTGTTCCTGGATGGAATTTGTTTTACAGGAACTCCTGAACCCATTGCCGTAGAACCCGCTAAAGTTGCCCACGGCGAAATGTCAGTTTTCGCGAATTTTTCTTATGTCTCTGTGAGTATTCAAATCGCAGCGTGTGGCCAAGAACATATTGGCGCCAGGTAGCTCTTTCAGCAAAGGCCGCACTGTTTAACGAAACCGCTGGGTACCACGTTTACCTGTCCGAGACACGTTTGCCAGTGTGTTCGAAGGCACAATTTTACTAAATACGTTTATTTCATTAGATACCTCTATTTTAGTAGAATTGTCAAATCAGTATCATTATTAACTGTATTTGACACAGTTCACAAGGCGGCTTTTTATAAGGCCTGCCGATGAGCCGACAGTGGGGCAGATTTCCTTCACGGGCTTGGTAAATTTTGAAATTAAGGTCAACGAAAATTGGAAAAAGTTTGCAGTCAAGTGGGATTCGAACCCTCAACCTCCGTCTTACCGGGACGTTTCTCTACCAACTAATGGAGGACCCCGATTTGCCACTTTGCTATCGAATTAGTAGGAAAATAAATTAATAACAAAGAAAAAAATTGTAAATTCGCTTTTAACCGTAACTTTTCTCGTAATATCTTAAACAAAAATTACAGTTTATAGGATTTGTATCAACCTATTACCTCATAATTTCAAGCGTAGTTCTAGGCAAATACGATTGTACCGATTTTTTCATATTTTGTTTCTAAATCGCTCATTGTATTATACAGGGTGGCCCAACGAAAAGGTCCCACCCTTATTTATGACTTTCCTGGTATATTTTGGGAAAAACGCTTGGACACGTCAATTTTGATTTTTAGGGGGACGTCTTTTCATGTATGATTGTATAATACAGGGTGTTCCAAAAATAAGATATCGCATTACACTTGACATTTTTAAATGGAAACCCCCAATTTTTTTTCTATTTTTGGATTCTCCAGGAAGTTTTTAGTAACTTTTGTATAATAGAGTTTATACCTATCTTCAACCATTTTGAAGTTATTTGAATAATTGAATAATATCAAGTATTGATAAATTAAATTCAAGAAAGGGTCAAAATAACGAAACTTTATTATCAAAACGGAAACATTGCAAGGGCTACTGCCCGGTTGTTTAATACGTTACATTCAGTCAAAAATATTAACCATAAGTATGTGGCTAAATTAATAAGAAAATTTGAAGCAACTAGATCTGTATCTAATATTCGCCGGAATCAGGAACACTAAACCATTTACAGTTTTACATTCACATTAAAATTTAAACAAAAATTAGTTACTTAGCTACAATGTGTCAAAAAGTCAATGTGGTAATAAATGTTGAAAGTGGTGTCCGTTTACCTCCATGCAATAATAAATATTTTGCTCAAATCTATTCCTAACATTTTCACACATTTCTGGAGTTATTTGTCTGCATTCCGCCGTGATCCGCTCCCGAAGATCTTGGATGGAGTCTGGCTTCGTACTAAAAACCTTACTTTTTATATGTCCCCAAAGAAAGTAATCTAAAGGACTCAAGTCCGGAGACCTTGGTGGCCACTCAATGGGGCCGCGCCGTCCGATCCACTGATTTGGGAAATGGGTGTCCAAAAACTGTCGTACTGGAGCTACATAGTGCGGTGGTGCACCATCTTGTTGGAAATGAAGAAAATTTTCATTATAATTAACCTCATTTTCTATTATTTCGGTTATTCGTGGCTCTATTGTATTTTCCAACATGTCCAAGTACAACTCCCCCGTCAAGTTTCCAGGAATAAAGAAAGGTCCTACAATATGATTTCCGAAAATGCCGGCCCAGACATTAATTTTTTGTGGGTATTGCGAATGTACCTCTCGAAACAAATGTGGATTCGAGTCGCTCCAATATCGACAATTATGTCTATTTACAGCACCATGTAAATAGAAGGTACATTCATCCGAAAAACAAATGTTAAATAACAAATTTGGGTTATTGTTCAAACGTTGTGTCATTAATTCGCAAAACTCCAACCTTCTATCATAATCGTCTTCATTAAGCTCATGGACAAGTTTAGTTTTGTACGGGTGAAATTTATAGGATTTCAAAATTCTTTGCACTGTTGAGCGTGTAAATCCTGAAGAAGTAGCCAGACCACGAGTACTTTGGGTGTTGTCAAGAGCCACGTGTCCCAAAACTGCTATTTCTCTGGCTTCATTTCTACTTGGACGATTTTCCTGATTCCGGCGAATATTAGATACAGATCCAGTTGCTTCAAATTTTCTTATTAATTTAGCCACATACTTATGGTTAATATTTTTGTCTGGATGTAACGCATTAAACAACCGGGCGGTAGCTCTTGCAATGCTTCCGTTTTGATAATACAGTTTCGTTATTTCGACCCTTTCTTGAATTGAATAAATCATTGCAAAATATTATAATAGAACTAGGCAACTTAACGATTTCAAATCAAAGATAAAGTTGTTCTATGATTTACGATGACATTGACGGATGCTAAATTTCTTGCTGGTATCGGTGATTATTATTTTTTTCCGTATTATCAGTACTAAATTAAATGAGGCGAATTTTATAAAAAAAATTAAAAAAACTTCAAAATGGTTGAAGATAGGTATAAACTCTATTATACAAAAGTTACTAAAAACTTCCTGGAGAATCCAAAAATAGAAAAAAAATTGGGGGTTTCCATTTAAAAATGTCAAGTGTAATGCGATATCTTATTTTTGGAACACCCTGTATTATACAATCATACATGAAAAGACGTCCCCCTAAAAATCAAAATTGACGTGTCCAAGCGTTTTTCCCAAGATATACCAGGAAAGTCATAAATAAGGGTGGGACCTTTTCGTTGGGCCACCCTGTATAATCTACACAAAATTAATATTAAAACTACTAAATGAGATATTACAAGATTGAAAATAATGTATTAATAAATTTAATTTCTGCTTTAGTATTTTCAATAGTTGTTAGTTTTAAAAATGAATGTATAATTCTTCTACTTTCTATTTTATAAACAGTTTCAACTTGTCTGTACCATTAAATACAACATTTTTACTATATTTGTAAATTTATTAATTTAATCTATGTTTTCTATTGAAAGGAAATTTTTTGAGCGTATATATAAACAAAAATAAATAACGGGGATAGTAATCTATATTATTTTTATAATATGCTAAGTTTTTGAAATATTTAACTTCTTCACCAGATAATGGAAAAAGAGTAATTTTTATCTGCTGTAAGTTTGGCGATATTTGCAAACGTTAAAAATATTTAAAAATTTAAACTAAAAAATTTGGCATTTATTTTACCAATCTCTATAGGTTTATTAAAAAGGCTATAAAATATATATGTCTAAATATATGTTTTTTTAACATAATTGACAAAATTGACTTAAAATTAGAAGCATAAAAAATTTCGACATGGTTCGACTTATGTCTAAGTTTGTTGCTGTGAACAATAGAAAATCTGTTTTTGACTCTTTAAAAAGATCTGACAGGAATAAGGACAAGGATTCTCGGGTTCTCTTATAGATTCCCATTATTATTATGCATTTCACAGCTACGAATAAATGTTCTTACAACATAATCTATAACGTATAACATTTTTTAAAAAAATTTATTTTGAGTTTTCCCAATTCATTTATTTTACCCTTAATAAATTGGTTTTTATTTCTCATGCCATCTAATCGAGATCAAAACTACTAGGCCTAACACTAACAGTTTTGGAAGTAATGTACGGAACATCAATTATAATTAAAATTATATGATTTGATTAAAAAAATCGGTAAATTCCTTTACCCGGAACTTCCCTCGTTAAGAATTATTATTTTATTGGGGAGAGTGAAGTGTGATCCAAGTTAGTTCAGTACATATTCACAGTATATATGTGTTACATATATTGTCTCTTCATTTTTATTGGGCGCCATGTTGTTCCATCATACTGAATTCCTAACAGTATATTTACCATTTCCTTTCTACTTATGCCACACTTGACTTTTGGGCATAATTTAAAATAAATTCAATAAGTATCCCCTATTCACATTTAATTCCACGATCCTCTTGTTGTTGTGTTAGAGTGGTGTATTATTTGGGGTTAGGATCCAGTAAAAAAACATAGGCTCTTTTTAAAATGCCGTCGTTTCCCCAATTCACTGTTGCATCCTTAGGGTACATAGAATTTATATCCTGCATGAAACGTATATTGGTCTTTACCTACCCCCTTGTTTCGCAGATATTTCCTAACCCCAAATAATACACCACTCTAACATAACAACAAAAGATCGTTAACGAAAACCATATGGAAATTTAATATCTGGGAAATATGTGCTAAACAACGGAGTAGCTAAAGACTGATAATAGGGATATCATGCAGGATATAAAATGTATATGCGGCCTGAGGATGCAACAATAAAGTTGCGGTCCAACGTAGTAGGTAAAGACTGAAAATATGTGTTTCATGCAGGATATGGAATGTATATATGTGTCCTGAGGATGCAACAATAAAGTGTCGAAACATCGGCAATTTAAAAAGTCCTTTGATTTTTTACTGGATCCGAACCACAAATAATACACCACTCTAACATAAGAACAAGGGGATCGTTAACGAAAACTATTTAGAAACTTAATATTTGGGAAATATCTGCGGACAAACGGAATATGCAAACTGATAATATGGGTTTCATGCTGGCTATAAAATCTACGTATGTGTCCCGAAGATGCAACAATAAAGTTGCGAATCGTCGACTATTTAAAAATAGTCTTTTATTTTTTTTACTGGATCCTAACCCCAAATAATACACGACTCTAACATAACAACAAAATGATTGTTAACGAAAACCATTTAGAAACTTAATATCTGGGTAATGTATGCGCAACAACGGACTAAAAGTACTGATAATATCGGTCTCATGCAGGATATAAGATCTATATATGGGTCCTGAGGATGCAAAAATTAAGTTGCGAAACGTCGAAAATTTCAAAAAATACTTGTTTTTTTTTACTGCAACTTAACCCCAAACAATACACCACTCTAACAAATATGTTTTAACATTGTTCCGCTATATTGGATTTTTACCAAAATATTAGCAGGCCATCCCCATATGACCCTTAATTTTTGGTCAAAATTTGAAGTCAATCGGGTAAGTAGTATTTCAGCTATGTCTCGAACTGACACACAGACCGACAGACGGACCGAAGGAATTGATAAAACATGTTTTTTGGCATTTAGGGACGCTAAATCATGAAGATATGTAAATCCTGAAGAGGTGATTTTCTTCACGATTACAAAAGTTTTATTTGGCCGCAATTTTGTTCCGACATCTTGAATTAATAACACAGTTTTACTAGTTTAACCCTATATCATAATTAGTTATGGCACACAATTTGAAATCAATCCATTAAGTAGTTTTTCAGGCTGAATTTTTAAATATTTTATTATACCGCTTGTTCCGCCATCTTGGGTTCGTACCAACATTTTTTACCAATAAGGTCATACCTATATGACCCTTCATTTTTGACAAAAAATTGAAGTCAATCATGTAGGTAGTCTTTAAGCTATGCCGCGAACGGATAGACAGACATACCCACAGACGGACCGACGGAATTGAAAAACATTTTTTTTGGACGCTAAAATGTAAAGACCTGTAAAACTTGAGAAAGTGATTTTTTCACGATAACATATTCTTTATTTGGCCGCCATTTTGTTCGGCCACCTTGAATTAGTATCAGAATTTGACTAGTTGATCCCTATACCACAATTAGTTATGACACACAATTTAAAATCAAACCATTAAGCCATTTTTTCAGGATGGATTTTTAAATATTTTATTAGGTCGCCATTTTGTTCCGCCATCTCAGATTCATACCAAAATATTACCATTTGATCCAATTTAACACTTGATGTTTTTTTGCAAAATTTGAGATATATTGGATGAGTAATTTTTTAATAATATTTTTTTAAGATTTTACTAGGCCGCCATTTTGTTTCGCCATATTGGATTTCTACCAAAATGTTACCAGGTCCTCCCCATATGACCCTTAATTTTTGACCAAAATGAGAATTAAATCGGGTAAGTAGTCTTTAAGCTATGCCACGAACTAACAGAGAGACAGACAGACAGACACACAGACCGGCAGACGAACCGTTAGACTTGATAAAACATATTTTTTGGCATCTAGCGATGCTAAAACGTAACGAGTTGTAAAACCTGAAAGGGTGATTTTTTCACAATTAGAAACATTTTATTTGGCCGCCATTTTGTTCCGCCATTTTGAATTAGTACCACTATTTTAGTGGTTGATCCCTATACCACAATTAGTTATGGCACACAATTTGAAATCAAACCATTAAGCAGTTTTTCAAGCTGAATTTTTTAATATTTTATTATGCCGCCATGTTTTTGCAAAATTTGAGATAAATTGGATGAGTAGTTTTTTAATAATAATTTATTTCACAATATACTAGGTCGCCATTTTGTTTCGCCATATTGGATTTTTACCAAAACGTTACCAGGTCATCTCTATATGACCCTTAATATTTGCCTAAAATTTGAAGTCAATCGGATAAGTAGTTTTTTAGCTACACCGCGAACACACAGACAGACAGGCAGACCGACGGAATTGAGAAAACATATTTTTCGTCATCGAGAGACCCTGAAAAGATCTAAAAAATCTCGGAGAGTGATTTTTTCACAATTAAAATACTTCCCTTTTACGAGGGAAGTAAAAAACTGTCTTATTATTTTTTGATGTAATCTGTCCCGAAATTAATTTAAATCGTGCTACTGCACTAACTTTGTCATTCACAATTTTAAACTCCGCTTAAGTAACGTCTTTTATAAAGAACATTTTTCCAATAGCTTTTTAGACATGGTAATAGGAATCCCGAAGAATCCCCTATCTGGGAAGCTAACGCATTCAGCAATGAAAGCTTTTATCCGGAGGGTTATGGCCAGCTTACAAACGTAAGTACTTTTTGCTATTACTAAAATTTAGATCTACACATGATCTTTTAGCCGTTTAAAATTATTTTTACCATAATCTAAATTTTCATTTTCACCAAATAAATAAAAATATATTTTAGGCAGGAAAATTGACTGAATATAACCTTGGAAAACTCCTTAGGTCCAGATACAACTCTTTCTTAGGCGATATCTGGAATATCGACTATGTAGATTTTAGGTCGAGTGACTATAATCGAACCAAAATGTCTGGATTACTAGTCATGGCTGGGCTGTGGCCCCCAACCCGTTCTAATATTTGGAATCCTGTGCTTCCATGGCAACCGATCCCTTACAACTATGCTCCACTTAAGAATGATTCGGTAAGTGGGCATATTTGTTTCTTCAGGACTTTGGTATGTGATGAATCGCGATTAATATTAAATTGTGACTTATTGTTTCAGCTGCTTTTCCCACTGTATTGCTCTGCGTTTACCACCAATTACTATGAGGCTTACTATACTGAAGAAATTCAAAGCTACTTGTCTGAAAGATACAGCGAAGTAATGCAAATCATGAGTGAGAACACTGGAATTGATGCTGATGCATATTCTTCTGCTGTTACATACTATGACTGTATGAACGTTCAGGTTTGTGTGACTGTTACTTAATTCACTTAATAATAGTCTTTGGTTACTTGTAGAATGAGTTAATATAAAAAAAAATATTGCTGTAGTGTAAAAGCATAAAGTCAACGAACCCCCCGCCAAAATTTCCATATCAGTAAATTTGATGTTTAAAAATCAAACAAAAAATAAAATTTAAATAAAAAATCATAAAGATAAGGCAAGAAAATTATAACATATCAAATATTGATAATGCTCCTGTAGCATCTTAGTTAGTTTTACAGTCTCTTAACGAGTTTAATTTTGTAGGCATATAAATGTCTTATATTTGTACTTGAGGTATGAAAGCAATCATTGCTTAGTCCAAAAATAACTCGTAAATTCAGAAGCTTCAAAAAAAACATTTAAACTACCTATAAAATTCGACCAATCAAGTCGGTGTCAAATATTACTTGATTATCTTGGTACAAAGAAAAGCCATATATTTGATATTAGTTGTTTTCCTTAAGAATGCAAACTTTTTAAAAACAATAATATGGTCTAATACCTCAAACAATATCTACTTATTTCTGGTTATTAGCTTGAAGTCGAGTTAATAATAAGACAAATTTTTAATGTAGATTAAAATGTAATTTTTTAATATTCAGTGCTTTTTTGAAGTCGGTTTAATCTTTTCCAAAAATGTTTTATTTTATTATTTTTAGTTTTTTTATTTTTACAAATATTTACCAAGGATTTTTGGATAATCAGCGCTATTGCAAATTGTAAAAATTTAAGAGTTTTTTTAAATCGATTAGTTATATATTTGAATTTTAAAGGCGGCAACACGAAAACTCTCGTCTACTATATTAACATTTTGTAAAGCTGAGCATGACCCTTATTACCTAGTGAGCTCTTTTTGGTGTATGAACGTTCAGGTTTGTGTGACTGTTACTTAATTCACTTAATAATACTCTTTGGTTACTTGTAGAATGAGTTAATATAAAAAAAAATATTGCTGTAGTGTAAAAGCATAAAGTCAACGAACCCCCCGCCAAAATTTCCATATCAGTAAATTTGATGTTTAAAAATCAAACAAAAAATAAAATTTAAATAAAAAATCATAAAGATAAGGCAAGAAAATTATAACATATCAAATATTGATAATGCTCCTGTACCATCTTAGTTAGTTTTACAGTCTCTTAACGAGTTTAATTTTGTAGGCATATAAATGTCTTATATTTGTACTTGAGGTATGAAAGCAATCATTGCTTAGTCCAAAAATAACTCGTAAATTCAGAAGCTTCAAAAAAAACATTTAAACTACCTATAAAATTCGACCAATCAAGTCGGTGTCAAATATTACTTGATTATCTTGGTACAAAGAAAAGCCATATATTTGATATTAGTTGTTTTCCTTAAGAATGCAAACTTTTTAAAAACAATAATATGGTCTAATACCTCAAACAATATGTACTTATTTCTGGTTATTAGCTTGAAGTCGAGTTAATAAGACAAATTTTTAATGTAAATTAAAATGTAATTTTTTAATATTCAGTGCTTTTTTGAAGTCGGTTTAATCTTTTCCAAAAATGTTTTATTTTATTATTTTTAGTTTTTTTATTTTTACAAATATTTACCAAGGATTTTTGGATAATCAGCGCTATTGCAAATTGTAAAAATTTAAGAGTTTTTTTAAATCGATTAGTTATATATTTGAATTTTAAAGGCGGCAACACGAAAACTCTCGTCTACTATATTAACATTTTGTAAAGCTGAGCATGACCCTTATTACCTAGTGAGCTCTTTTTGGCAATAAAGCTACCTTGGAATGTTGCTTTATAATGGGGTCAAAAATGCATTCAAATCCGTTCAGAAAATATTTCATACATGCATACATGTCGAAAACAGAACTTATTTTTTTTTTCAAGTCGGTTAATAAAATCCCAAACAAACATGCAACATGTCCAATAGGTTTTTTTTTTATAAAATGTTAGTAGCTTAGGATTTGTAAAATGCATTTTAGCAACCTCAAGGTTATGGGTGCCATAAGATGAATTTTTTATCGTTTAAAATATTTGAATTTCGATAGAATGTTTTGATTATAATGAAGTTATTAAAAAGCTTAAACTTGAAGATGGCTACATCTTTTATTTTTGTGCCACTTTTTTGTTTCAGAACTTCCTGAACATTTTATAGCCTCTCTCTCTCTCTTCGATTAATTTTTGAAAATAGAAAACTAATAGCTTTTATTTATTCAAAATAATCTATACTATAAAATCCCTGATATCTGGCGTTATCTGTCTGTCTGCAAATCATTTCCAAAATTTTTATTACTTTTCGACTGTCTCGGATCTTGGCGTTTTAAGATGAAAAATTCGGTATACCAAATCAAAATGCTAAATGAGTTACAATGGGGATTGCATGCGGTATCTGGAGATGCAGTCAACACTATCTTGTAAAGCATTACATTTTTCTACCATATTCTTTTTTGTATTCTCCTAACTAAAATATCGAAATATAATCTTGTATTTAACTATGTTTGCGACAAATTAATTTCTATTTCCAGAGGCAGTTAGGATACCCATTAGATGAATGGACCCGACAAGTATATCCCGAAGCTTTGAACGACTTGGCTGTGGATTTTTATTATATTTATACAAATACTACCAAACTCAGACAAGTTATGGCGGGTAGGATTAAACTGTTTTACTTCTTTATATAAATTGAAATTTATCTGTATGTTAAGTTCAATACTATTAAGAAAATCTAACTTAAAGCAAACATTAATATATCCCACTACTGTCCTAAAACATTTTTTAATTCGTATTTCCAGGTACTTTGCTCAAGAAAATTTTAGAAGATTCTCAAAGCTTTATCGATGGAACTTTGTCACCATCAACAAGAAAGTTGTTTGTTTATTCCGCCCACGACATTAATGTTGGTACTATGATTCTTTCACTGGATGCCTTTACTATGCGTGAAAGTCCACCTTATGGTTCCACAGTTATTTTTGAAGTTCACGAAATCAAAGGTGTATGGGGACTTAAGGTAAAATTTTGCAGAAGTGTTAAAACGATAGACTTTGTTCGGAGAACTAGATAATACTAGTACTAAATTCGTACAAATCTGCACATATTTTCTAATGCTTGTTTAATTGATTTTCTACTAAAAGTTTTATGTACCTTTTAGCTGTTCTACATAGATTACAAGAAGGGCAGATTTTACCCACTTCAGATGCATGCAACGCCAGCTAATGAACTGTATTTTACGCAAAAATGGAATTTTCAAATAAAGATGCAACTAATTAATGTTTTTTTTTGTTATTCAAGCATACCTTTTTGGAATAGTCAGAGCTCTGCTATTTTAAAAATAGGGCGTCACTAACAAGCCCATTCATTCGCAATAAAAAAACTACAAACAGAAATTATTTAGAATGTTTACTCAACATAGCTAAACAATAGGAGATACACTAGTAAAACTTGCCTATTTGTGAAAAAAGAACCGCTTTTTTTTTAAATTTATAGTTCACTCGAGAAAGAAAAGTTTCGAGGAAAGTATTGTAATGGTAAAAAAATCTCCCTCCGAAATGTTTGCAGATTTTTGCGTTTTAAGGTCCCCGGACCCCAAAAAACGTGTTCCCCAATTTCTGTCGGTCCCTCGGTCTGTCTGTAGGCGGCATAACTCAAAAAATACTTATCTAATTTACTTCAAATTTGACTCAAAAATGAAGGGTCATGTGGCAAAGAGCCAAAATGGCGGTAAAATAAAATGTTAAAAAATTTTATTAAAAAACTACTTGTTCAACTCAAATTCAATAGAGCTCAAATTTTGCATGAGGTTGAAGGTAAAATTAGATTAATAAACTGATAAAATTTTGATGTAAAGACATGATGGCGAAACTAAATGGCGGCATATTGATGTTTAAAAAATCAGTATCAAGAAAACTGGTTATCCTATTGAGAGAAAAGAGGAAAAATTAAAAACCATCGAAAATATGGTACACTGGAATATAAACAGTGGTTTCATTTGAGTAGTTATCGTATATAAAGTAATACGTGTTTGTATGTATGATTGATCTGGATTTAAAAAGGTAAAAGTTGAGGAGATCAAAAATATTCGTTTGTTACAATCTAAATGTATAGTAAATATATCAATCAAATAGACGTATTGTTATAAGTTCTTACTTGCGCATTCTATTTAAGAAAATGTTGACTTCTAATTTAACAAACAACATAAAATTGTAATATAATATATTAAGTAACTATATACATTGTTATTTGTTACCTCTTTCTCTTTTCTCCAAAAACGATTTTTTATGAGATAAGTTCTGGGCACTTGAGTAAAAGATAGGTAAAACCCTTTTAACAGATCTTACCTTGTAATGAAACTTCCCCTGTGTAAGGCAAAATGAAATACCTTTCAACGGAAATGGCTAGAGTAATTTAAGGCAAAACATATTTTATAACCCTGCAATTTAAGAAATGTATTAAATCTTTCGTTTATTTTATTATCCAAAACTATTATTTACATCATTATTAATTCAATAATTAAAGTTCTTTTTTAAGATTTCAAAACGTATCTGGCTACACGGAATAAATTTTACTTGCCGTACAAATTATTTTTGATGATGTAAATAGCAAAAGCATTACGTTGTTAAAAAAAAACTCTTTTATTTGTATGTACCTATACAGACACTGAGATATTTGTGCTATAGTGATATTTTTGTGTCCGTAGCAACAATTTATACTGACAAATTTTAGATAAAAGAACTATAAAATATTATGTATATCACAACTCATGCGTACGAGAAACGGAAAACGTAATTCTAGCGAACTAATTTTCTTAAATTTTTCATTTTTTTTTGGCATGAAAGATATTGGTGTACCCTGTGGTTTGTAAAACATGGGATTTATGGTTGCCGTGCATTGGCAATTAGCATTATTTGAAAATAATCTGCCAGTTATGCTACTGCGGCAATGAACGTTAACAAAGCGAAAAGGGTAAAAGAGACATTTGGTTTTTGTGAATATTCACTAATAAAAGTATAAATGCCTTTTCGTTGCTGTCTTTATAGCAAGAATATGAAAAAAACTACTGATCAAGAAACAAAACAATAATAGAGTGACCGGACAAATTGTAAAATTTTTAATTTTTTCTAATTTTAATTAATATTTCGGCACGTATTTACAAATTCCCATAAAATAAATATACAGATTAAGAGATTTACAATTCCTGAGTTATGCCAAGCTATTGTAGCCAATTTTTAAGATTTAATACACTACCACGATAGAGCATTTAAAGGAAATTCCAATTCTTATTTTAACCAATTAAAAGGTTTAACCTTTTGCAAAAATTATGATTTGGCCCATTAGCCCAGTTATCCCAGAGTGAAATTGACCATTAGTACACCCAAAAAGCAAAAACAAGATATTTTAAAAGTTTTGCTAACAAAACAGAAGTAGTAAGCAAGAAATTAGCAAAGTATAAAGTTTATAACATGATACGTTGGCTTGCAATTAGTATTATTTGAAAATTATGTGCCACCTATATTTCACAAAATAGAACAAAATTTGTAAGAAATAACTTCGACGTCTTTTTATAACATGATCGTGAACCCTCCAAGGCTTTTTCAGATCTTCACATTTCGGGGTACCTAAACCCATCGACCTAGACTATTTTTGATATAAATTTGAAACGAATCGATTCGGTTGTTTTCAAGTTAGCGTTCGCGCAAATTTCATTCATATACACAGGCACATATACCCAAACAGACGTGATAATGTTTTTTATAAAAAACTGTTTTTTGCATTCTAAGAATTCTAAAACGTCGGAATAACTCAACTTATATTTTTCTAAAATTTTTGCATTTAAATAAAAAGCAGAAAAATAAAAAAGGAAGGGATTTACTAACGCTAACACAAGCTCAGTACTTACTTCGCTGCTAAAACTATACAGAATACTTAAAGCTTTTTCGCATTTTATCAACTTTAGTTGAAAAGGTACGATTAAAGAGTGTTATTGGTTAATTGAAGACAATCTGGACAAAGACTAAATGTATAAAGTCATTTGAATATAATGTGAAATCATTACTCTCTTTCTCAGATGTTATTAAGCTTAGACTAAATGTTTGGTAACATAAAGTATGCTTAGAACTACCTCCTGAAAATTATAGACATATTAAATAAAAATTGTATTTTTTTCTATACTTAGCCGTTTACCAGTTATAGCCGTGAAAAATTTTTTCTCAGAATTCTTTTTTATCACCATTTGACTTAAGCACCTTGTCAAACATTATATCAAGAGTGAAATGCTTGTAAAGACAACTGCAGAAGGCAACACTATTTATAAGATGGAGTATTAAAAAACCAAAATCCATTCAATGTATCAAGATAAGTAATACGTTATTTGCAGCAAAACCGTTTCTTGTGCAAATGTTATGGCGCACAACGAACGGATACTTCTGTGAACTCCTTTCGGTACCACTTTTTTGTCAGACGAAGAAGAAGTTTTAAACCTGATATTTTGACCACAGGCTGTGATGTAGCATTGTGCAGTTGCAAAAAGGCTGGTATAAACTGCTCTTCTATATACCATAACTGCCTGAACAGTATTCCATAGTCCATATATTGAGGACGTCGATGTTGATTAAGTTTGTGAAATTCTTTCCATCGACAATGAAGTCACAGAATTCATGACTTTTCAGAACTTGTTGATACATTTCTCGGGGTCCATCTAAACTCAAAAGATCAAGCAAGGTAAAGATGTCCAGTTTGAATTTTTTTAATATACCTTCAAATTTTAATACAACCAACTATGATATTAGAGCTTTTTATGTAACATACACTAGACTCTGTTTTGATCTAAATTTCTTACACCACTATAAGGATAATAATTATCATCATGAGTATCTTTGCTCGTAATAAAACATTTAGGAGAGTACAAGTGAGAAAGTTGTTTAAAAAAATACAATTTTAAAGAGATTATAACTCGTAAACAATTAGCAATAGGAAAAAATAAATAAATAAATACTATTTTAAAATCATGGTTCTTGGGATTAGACCATGTCAAAATGGAATCACTTTCCGACGTTTCGCCTTCGATTGCACGAGGCATCTTCAGGGATCTTTACTTCACGAGATAGGAACACTCTCTTTCAACTGATTTGATAACAAACAAACAAAATATAACAACTGGATTAATTACATCCACTAATCTAAAACGATTAATCACTTATTAATAAATAACGCCTAATAAAACGTGTCTTTGCACGTGACATTTTATAAGTAATGTTATGTACTTAATAAAAACATCGTATAATAAACAGGCACAATGAATGCTTCTATTCTTGCGATTATATCATCTTAAGAAGATATTTAATGTGCGTACTTACTTAGCGAACACATACGGCCACACGGTGAAAGCCACAGGCTCGTTGACTTGTTTCTTCTTCGGCCACCTACTCACTTAGCGCAGGAATACGGCTGTATGACGAGGAATGTATGCGTTCGCTTAGTGTGGACGTAAAGTATATGAACGACAAACGTATGCGTTTGCTTGCGGCAGGGGCGTGCAGTGCATGGAAGCAAGGGAAGCAGTGCTTCCCCAAAAAAAATTACAAAACATCTTCTAAAATGTAATTTTTGAAATAGGAAACCATTAATTTAGTTTATATTAAAAATGCTAAAATATTATGTTAATTATCAAGCCCATAATAAATGTGGCCTTGACTCCGACCGAGCGACAATAAAAAATGGAATAGAACCTATGCGGGCCGCTGGCTTCTCTGCAGCCAAGTCCGGTATGCTCGATTTCCTGTGAATCGAGCCAGAGGTTATTGAACTTTCCACCTGCTGTTTGCAATTTTTGCATTTCAGTCGCGTGCTTTAAGTAGGGGCATAAGCTATCATTAGAGTAGGTTCTTTGTTTGAACGGCTATCCGTGTGTTGTGTGATACGTACGTCGCGTACTGCATGGTGCGATATGGAAGACAATAATATCGACGTGGATATGCAAATACCGTCAACTTCGGCGGTCGGTAATAACGTTGAAAATGTTGAAGAATTTAGTAAGAAGAGTGTGTGTGAATGTGTGGTGTGTGTCTTAATAATAAAGGGATTTTCAACATTAAACTTCGCTGATAAGCCTCAAATAATTTCCAAAGGAAGAACAAAACCGCCTATGAAAAATTTAACCACAAAACGAACAATCTAAATGACTAACAGGGTGTGAAAATATAAGTAAATTATTTTGTTAGCCATGTTTACTTTTTGAAAATGAAAAAGGTCTCTGGAATAAAATTGTTTTTTCCGATTTAAACAATTTCCATAAAGCTGTAAAAAGACACATTATGTCTAAAGCGTATTTGCAGGCCGTCATAAAAGAAGAAGTCTTCGGCAAAACCAGAATTAAACACGCCCTTAATAAACAGTTGGAACTTAGTCAACGCCAACACAATGAACTAGTCGATAAAAATAGGCAAATATTAAGAAGACTTATCGATGTTGTTTGTTTTCTCGGACAGCACGAATTGGGATTTAGAGGTCATGACGAAACAAGGGTTTCTTCAAATAGAAGAAATTTTGAAGATTTACTTAGTTTAATGGCTAAATATAATGATTGCTTAAAAAATCATTTAGAGCAGTCTAACGTTTTTCGAATGAATGTGTCCGCAAATAGTACAGCAGATGCATTATATACCGTAGTTTATAACATTACTAAAGAAATTAATGGAGAGAAAAAATTAGTTGCTTAAAGCTATGATGGAGCTGCAGTAATAACAGGACAATTAAGAGGTCTGCAAGCTAAAGTTCGAGAAACTTTCCCAAGTGCTGTGTTTGTCCATTGTTTTGCTCATAAATTAAATTTAGTTTTATCCCAGTCCATCAATCACATTAAAGAGTGTAAAGTATTTTTCGTTACTTTAAGTGGCATGGCTGCTTTTTTTTCTAAGTCAACAAAACGTACACAAGCTTTGGACTCCATTGTCCACAAACGATTGCCCAAAGTAGCTCCTACTAGGTGGAACTATAATGGAAGACTTGTGTTAACAGTATCTGAAAATCGTGAATCACTGATTGAACTATTTGAGAATATAATAGAAAATAATGAAACGTGGGACTCAGAAGAAAAAAATAGTTCGAGGGGTTTTTGGACTGTTTGAAATGAGATTTTAATTTTAATTATTTGTTGAACATATTTTCAGAAATATTTCCATTCTCGGACAATGTTTTTAATATATTACAAACTAAAACAAATGATATTGCTTTTTGCCTAAAAAAAGAGGATGATTTTAAGTTCATGTTAAGCCAAAAAAGAGATGACTTTGACCTATTTTGGGAGAAAACGATGACGTTAAATGTAGAGCTACAAGCCAAGCGTCTTCGAACAGGCAAGGTGGGAGATGTTCAAACATCATACAGACGCCTCTTTTATGAAATAATCGATCAAATTCAGCAACAAATAAACTATAAATTTAACGGTTTAAATGATTTTAAATTCCTCGAGCTCTGCAATTTTGATGTTTTTAAAGGAAAAACTTTTCCAGAAGATGCGTTTAAATCTGTACTTCTTCATTATGGCCAGTTCTTCGACCGAGTGTTACTGCGATCTGAACTAAAAGTGATTTACGAAATTTATTACAATACCGCAAAAAATAACGCCAAGGAACTAATGCAATTTTTAAAAGACAAGGAGCTGGAAGATGCCTACACCTGAGTGTCGAAATTGTGTGCATTAGTATTGACAATACCTGCCACAAGTTCATCAGTAGAACGCAGCTTTTCAACACTTAAACGTATACAAAATTTCGTGAGAAATTCAACGGGGCGGGAGAGACTTTTTTATTATTATCAAATGGGTCGCATCTCGCTGCCTATAAATTTACTGTGTTTAATACCTTTATCTTTAAAAAATCTCTACAAATTTGACCAACATCTTGCCATAAACGGAAAATGCTTTTTTACATAGTGGAGTATCTTGTCTCTTTCTCAAATTGCTCTGGAGTTTTTAAAGACAAAAAATGTTTTTAAAGATAATGATATCAAGCCCAGTATATTTATAATAAGCAAGAAGAGGATAATTTTATTGGCATGTAACATGCTGCTTCCATTAAAAAAAATATGTTTTTTAATGGAATATTATTAAAATATAATTTTCTATTAACTTTCTAATAAATCCTGCAACTTATACCATTAACAATTTTTCTATCTTTTAAAATTAAGCTAATATTAGGGGCAGCGAATTAAGAGCAAAAATCGAGTATATCGATTTCTCTAGCAAGATTTGGCCAAATTGCATGATTTTTTTCAAAAAATATTTAGGATAGTGCCAAGGTCATCTTATAAATATTGGATAATGGCAAATTTCAATTTTTTCATGCGACAAAGCTGAATGCTTTAATATAAATTGAAATTGGATGTATAAACTGTAATTAACCCGAAAATTGGTAGGTAATAATAAATCTTATCAAAACATATTTGTTGTGTCAGTAAGTGGTAAGGAGGGATGAACCAAAATTTCGCATTTCATATATTTTCTGGAGCTTCAAGTTCATTTCTAAATCTATTAATTATTTTAATTTTAACAATTTTTATTATTGATTTTCTATGTAGATGGCTTTTTATAATTATAATATCGTTGTTTGATTACTCAAGCAACGATAATATTACTTATCGCCATTCTAACCAAATTTCAAGTGTAACAGACCCTTACCACCGAGAGTCGGTGTTAACAAATAGACCGACTACCTGTTTTTAGTAAAATTTCTTATAAATAAAACTAAAAAGAGGGAGATAAAAATTTTTATAAAAAAAAATATAACCAACATCAAGAGAAAGCATTGAAATGTAAGAAATAATATTTTATAGTTTTTTTTATAGGTCTTGGGTGAGCGTGGACTTCATGAAATAACATTTCCAAGATAACGAAATAAAATTTTATTTTTTATTTTTCAATATTTTCTTTTCAAGTTGGTTTTCTGCTGTCAATGGAAGTTATTTTACAATTTTTTCTTAAAGGTTTCATATGAGGGAGTAGTTTAAGGTTTGAATAAATAAGCAGTTTTGTTTATTTTTTTAGTAAATTGATTACACTTCTGTGACGGTTTCTTCAGTAAAAATAGGATTACTATTATATTATTTTTCTTATATTATTTTTATTATACTAACTATTTTATGTCCATCAAATAAATATCTTCCTGCTGATTATAACTATACCAGGTTTTAAACCTCTATATCTAAGACACCCGAAAAAGTTTAACAAACGCATTTCAGAACATAAAAATGTTTTTTTTGAATAAAACTATGCAAATCATGTTACTCGAACAACATTCATTTAATCATAACTTTAGAATTCTACATATCGAAAATAATATAATTAAAACGCTTGAATTTCTGGAAATACACAAATTAAAATGGGATTAACCCTTTGCTAAATGACCAATTAAAATTAAATAGCTCTCTTAAATTTATTTCACCAAACCGTCCTTTTATCGTAGATATTTAAGTCATAATTTTAAGTTTCTTGATTTATTGTAACACGGCCTTTTCTCGGTTTTTTCCCTATTTTTGTTACCTGTTGTTTACCTTTTGCATGTTAACATCGTAGTATTTTAGTTGTGCCTCAACTTCTGAAGAATCTATTGTATATGCGAAACATCTGATGTTGACAACAAATATAGTGAAAATCTTTAAAACTTTAAGTTGTTTTTTTTTTAATTTTGTCCATGGATTTTCATCACGTAACGCCCAACAGTATTGAATTTTATATGGATTATATACCATATGCCACTTGCACCTCTCATAGGCATTAAGTTCCGAGGTCCTGCATTAGTTCTATGCCTCTATATCTGCTTTTAAATATAGATATCATCTACCAACGGCCTTTTCTTTTGCACTTCCTCATTAGAAATTACAAACGATGCACTTGCAATGAAAAGCATTGGTTCAATATTCGCTTTAACATCTACATTGACCAAACGTATCCGTATGGTGTCGTTCGCCCGCTCTCCGACAGTCAGTTGTTTCGCAGGAATCAAAAATGAACGCAGGTTTTCACCCTATACATGCGGTGTTGTTCGTGCGGTCTTGTTCGCTAAGTGAGTATGCACCTTTAAGTACCTCTAAAATGCGTCGACTTTCTAACAATTTTTTTAACCGACGAAGAAAAAAAATGTGCCGAGTATAAATATGTTGTTTTCTCGTTAATAATAATAAATTATTATTTATTTTCATTTGTATAAAAGTTGTTTTAGTTTATTGGAGCAATGTGGCGCTTTCAATATGTTTCTATAAAATCGAAATAAAATATATTTTAGCTTTTTTTTTAAATAGAGCAGTTCGTTTTATTAAACGATGGCGATGTTTTACTAAATTTTGTTGCGCATCCTGTGATACTGCGGATATCATAGGAACAAGGACGTAGCCTGTTCGGGGGGGCTCCAAACCAGAAATTTATATCGAGGGGAGTGAAGGGGGGTCCAAACGGTCAAACCTCATGAAAATTAGTAAGAAGCATCGTATATGCCGAACTTAAAAATAATTTCCAAGATCTTCTCATGGCTACTTTAACAATGAAATTTTTTTCACTTAGTTTCGGTAGTCCAGTAGTTTCCGAGATATGGCCAGTGATCACTCTTATTGTAACACCCTGTATAAACTTTGTTATATATGTGATGGAATCCCTTACGACAAAACTTCCGGGTAAAGCTACTTTAGCCATTGTTTTAAGAAAAATATGTATATTTAGATGCACCTGAACAAATCTTCCAGTCAGATTCCTTATAGATCGCTGTAAATTTTTACACTATTTTCCTGGTATATTGGTTAATATTTGGGCTTTATTATGTTTATGGTGACTACCTTTAGGTTATCCTAACTGTGTGTTCGTGTTGCAGAAGTAAATATATCACATAAATAAATAAAGATGGTTAATTGTAATCATGTATGTATAAAAACGCTTCAAATAGTAAAATAGTACTTTTTCATATTTAAACTTTTTATTTTATTTTAATCAAGGAGAGTTGCTTCGGTCATATATATTTGTAGAGGGTCAATGTTTAATTGATAGGTTTTTTCAGCTACCGTTGCAAACATCCGATGTGGGAAAAATCTCTTCCACCAATGAATAAAATTTATCGATTGGACAAAAATGTTGACAACCCGGAATTATTAATGCATGTGGACTGCCCTTCTCGTAGTCAATGAAGAATAACTAAAAAATAATAAAAAGTTTAAGTGATTTCAGTTTTTTAAATTTATGCAATAAGAAATATGTCTATTTATGGAACGCCGTTTTACTTTTTAGTCTGCTATATGCCCGGTATTAATTTAAATTGAATAGGACTTCATTATGGCAATTTATTTTATAATATTATAATAAAAATGTAATTTTAACTGAATCCTTGGAACATCTAGAGCTAAAGCCTTCATATAGATTTTTAACAATCAATTAATTTGATTTAGCTATTAAAATGTATGTCAGGATATTTGGATGGGTCTTTACAAAATTAATTCAATTTTCATTATATTATTATAATTAAAATGCATTTTTTTTATTATAATATAATTTTATTACAAATTTGTTGATATCAATATTTATCCAATATTTAACGAGTACCTTTGTAGTATTTTGTGGGAAACAATATAGCCGATTATCAATTTTTATGAATGGTATTTTCATTTACAGCAATTTCTATGATTATCTATTTTCATTGAAACCAATTTCCATTGATATCAATTTCGATTGAATACAAGCACCTCGAATGCATTTTTATTATCGGAAGTTTCGCCATCTATAGAGAAAGAAATATAATGTGTTTGCGTGAGTGTGTTCGATAACTCAAATTAATTTGCGAATGTGTCGTCATACCAAAGAGAAGTCTTCGCGCTCAAAAAGGTTTGTAAAATTCTGGAGCTTCTCTGGTCTGGTATTCTGAATTCTAGAATTTACGCTTCAATAAAATGTTTTTAAAATTATTAAACTAATTATTTTGAATCTAAAGATTTTATTTTCAATACAGTTTATTACATCCTACCTGTGCAGTTGCAGGCAGTAGAAATCGAGAATGAAATTATAATCGATAAACAAAAGTGACAGATATAAGATATTTCAAATTTCCAAAATAATACATTTTCAAAAATGTGGATTGGTGCTTACCGTCAAGCTGTTAAGATAAATTTAAAAAATGGTAATTTAGGATATATTTACTATAATAATAGAACAATATGGTTTTAGCTACTTGTATAGGGCACTTTTGAAACTGGTTTGTATTTTTCAATTGTAAGTAAAAACTAAAAATGTCAATAGACGGCACTAGTGCAGCAACTCAAGTAACAAATGTTATAAAATATGAATGGAAGTTTCCCCTGCAATTATTTTACTTGCAGCATTCTTAACTTTTATTTTAAATTAATTAATTATTTTAATCAAAATAAATATCACGAATCCTCACGATGAGCACTTTAGATAATCTGACATTTGTAAACCTCAATTTTATTTTCTTGCTGAATGCTGAAGAGACCGGCGCCGGCGTGGGCATACCGTTGTAAGTGTATCGTGGTGTTAATCATAATTTTATAAACAATGAGTATTAAAAGGCGATTCGTATGTTGCGTTATAGAGGCTGCTTTTCTAAAAGCAACAACGCCGAATTAACTACTTACGATGGTTGGGGCTCATCTGGGCGAGGCAAAGTTTTGCGATGACAAAAAACGGTCAATGGGTTTTACGTATTTGGGGGCCCTTCGGCAGCAACTCAAAATTTACATGATGACAAAAAAAAGAAAAGATCCTCAGTTTTGTATTTCGCTCGCTGATGTCTCTCGGGGCCCCCACCACATATTTGAGCCTTACGCGTTGTGGCCTTTTCAATCATTAAATCCCCGCAAAAACAAGACGCGCAAGCTCTGTGCTGGGGCCACTGCCGACGCGACGGCGGGGGCCTGAGTCAGTGGCGGGCCGTTAGTATATGAAGTGGGAGGGCGAAGGCAAAAAATAGTATTCGCATGACGTGCGACGTCGATGGTTCGGCAAACTACTTTCAACACTTCGAGATTTTAGTTTTAAATAAATTTGTACAAGCTATATTGTCACAGATTACAAAACAATCTGTGAAGTAACACTTATTTTCTCGGTTAGTGATAGTGTCTGATTCTGATGTTAATGAAAGGTTTATAATTTGAATCGGCCATTGAATTCGGATTTATTTTTTAATTTATCAAATTATATATATATATATATATATATATATATATATATATATATATATATATATATATATATATATATATATATATATATATATATATATATATATATATATATATATATATATATATGTATACAACCATTATTGTTAAGCCCCCGTTTATACAATGATATAACAATTTCAATCAAACAACATAACCTTTATTTTATTGGTAGGTGTAAAATAAACTAGCAAAAGCTGAATCTGATTTTTTATCCAGAAAGCTATTTTTATGTTTTGAAATCTGAAATGCGTGTTTAAACGTTCTATCTGTAGCACCTCCACTTTGAGTTTTTATCTATTTTGTTTTATGATATATCTTACTGTAACAGTGTTGCCGTATCTTCTTTTAGTTCCGAATTTCTGCTATTAACTTTTGTTTTTTAAATGGGACGCCCTATATTTGTTTGTTATTTTGATTTACTATGATATTGTAACTTCAACCATGACGTGTCAAACCAGAACCTTCGTATATCAGGGTGACTAGAAATTGCTTAGGCTTAAATGCATATTATGCCTTTATTTGCCGATTTTTTAAAATACTGCATATTGTTGTGGGGGGTATCATTATATATTACTCGCAAAGGCTAACCCGAAGAGCGACATTAAAAAAAAAATTTTTTAGAAAAAATCGTTTAATAATTAAATGGGCGTAAAAGATGTTTAGTGAATAGACAGATAATTTTATTTTTCTCGGGGTTCTTGGAGGTAAGTTAATAGTTTTTGCCAAATCACAGCACTCTAGAATAAAAATTAGTTAAAAAATAGCATTCAATGTGAGAATTACATATAGTTGTACTTGGAATATCTCAACCATTGAGGTAGTATATTGGAATGGTCCCAACGAATGAAAACACGCAAACATATACAGGGTGTTACAAATTTGATACAATGTCGGTTAAAATAGAGCAAAGTTGCGCAATTTAACATCGAATAATAAGTAGTTGACAAAGTTAGACAATTATGACTACCTCCGAGGATATAGGTACGTAAAATACCGAAAAATCAGCTATACATATTTTATTTTTTTCAGGCTGCATTTGAAGAGATATCACAAAATAAATTTTATATCTTTATAGCTACTTTCCATTATCAACAAGATGGTGCACATAGATTTGAAATCCGACGTTTCTTTTTCGCGGTCAGATCAACTAATTTTTTTTTTAGATAGACCTGCGTTTTTTAAAAGCCCTTGATTTCATAATATGTGCGTGAGTACCAGAATGTAAAAACTAAAAATAGAAAACAAAATCAGCTTTGTAGGTTAAACTTGTGTAACCTACAAAGCTGTGTGTAAAGAGACCTTGTGAACAAAATTACCAAGATAATAGGGCATGAATGCAATGTTTTTGTTTTGGGGTATTCTTCAATATAACATGTTCTGCATTCCAACATACGACAGTTTCGGTTTGAGTACGTGCAGGAGACAAATGCACCCTGCACCCCCTTTCCCCCCGAGCTAATAACCCAAGCAAAAATTACATTATATAAAGCATTTCGGGACTTATACCTCACAAACATTGAGAACTTTGTTTTTTTTAGTCTTCATGCTTATGTTGTTCCAACAAGAACCTAGAACTTTTTTTTAGTTATCAAATGTTTGCCTCCCCCTCTAAGACGGCATTCTAAATATACCACTGATGTGTTCATTTTTGTAAATCCGTATCTTGATCGACACGCAGCTTTGAAAGTGAAGTGCACATACCTATAAATTATAATAATTACTCACATATTAAACAAGGGAGACAAACATGAAAATAGTGTCCTAATTATCAAATAAATATTGTAAATAAAGATATAGTGATATACCTATACAACCTCACTACAGTTTGCTTTAAATAGGGTGACCACATATACTCTTTTTAAGAGGAATGTTCTCTTTTTCGGGTCCATGTACTCTGGTACTCTTACTATTTCCATAAATACGACAAATATCCTCTATTATGAAAAATCTGGGACAAATGATCTCTATTTTGCGAAATCTGGTGCCATTTTCTAATTATTTTTGTTATTTTTAGTCCATATTATTATGTGTATTATAATTATTATTAAAAGTTATTGAATTCTGCGAAAGTGATAAGACTTTACTTAATTATTATACGCTGGTACCTATTTTTACATTTCGTCGAAATATACTCTTTTCATTTTAAAAAAATCTGGACAGCCTACTTTAAATCACGTTTAAGAAGCCAAAAAAAATTGTGGTAGAGCATGTCGCCGGCACACAGCTTCCAGGAGAAATTGCAATTTGCCATTACAAATTACATTGTGTGGTAATCTGTGAATTATAGCTGAGAAATTCAAAACCTTGTTTTCTTTTTTCTGGTATAAATATATAGAATAGCTTGTTTTGGAATAGGATGTTGGCAGGTAGATAAGTTCGTTTTAACTTTTTTTCATTATTATCTGTAATTTTGTACGTGGTCACATTTTAAATATAGGGGTGTATATCGTATTCCGCAATGATTTAATAACTAAGTGTTCCCAATCGAACAATAATTAAACACGTTTTAACTGTCATTGATTACCTACGAATATGTTTTTCATTATTCGCATCCGACTCGTCATAACGTCATGCACAACACAGTCTTAATTTTAGATTCACTTTTAAATCTTCGAACGCATGCCTAGCCAGAAACTCGGGTATTTAAAAAATTACAGATTTCTGCTCTTGTTGTTCTTAGTTTGCACTAGATCGCTCCACGTCCGATAATTAAAATTGAAACAAGGTGGCTGCATTCAATGAAAATTGATATTCTGAAGAATCGACATTAATAAAAATTCGAAATAAAAACAATGCATATTAAATAAAACCAGTTACCTTATACCCGCTAATCATTTAAATTCCACAACTCTTATACAATTAAATCTCGTATTAACTTTTATTTATTTATTCAAATGTATATTCAAGTATTTTAATTTCAATGGTAAAGGGCCCGTGTTATATCCGTTTGATGTAGTATAAATTACATATAAACGAAAATCAAAATCAAAATAATGAGCATTATTCTATTTACATTTTTAGGGTGTTAATGGAATTGACATTAAAAAGAAATGATATCGTAAGAGATGCTTTAATTTTTTTTGATATGCGATAAAAATAAATTAATTTTTTTTATTACATGAGTTCTTAAATCAGATTTGCCTTCATACGGTTGAAATAAATTAATCTCCACAAAGTCGTTATTGCATTCTAATGTTTTCGGTATTAATATTAATTTAATGCGATCCCGTTTGAAGCGATTACATTTTAATAAGAGTCAATTTATTAAATATTTAAACTGATTTTTGTATATAGCATTTATTTCATACCAATTTTTATTAACATCGATTTGTTGAAATGCAATAACTAAGGAAAGACGCATGTATATAGAAATTTTAAGTAGGCTGTATACGTGTTAAAAAAGGATAAACAACTACTTTTTTGTGGTATCAATTGAAATGGTCTGCAAAGAAATTGCTTATCATAAAAATGTCATTCGGTAAAATCGGTATCCACAAAAATTCGATATCGGAAGAATTAAAAAGAATAAAAATTGTATGAAGGCAGCATCATTTATATGTTTTGCAATTAAATTTGGTATCTAAGACGCGTATGACTAAAAAGTAAAACGGCGTTCCATATCTATTCCAATTTCTTTTACTAAATACCGACTTTAGTATTCGACAAATTATGAACAGACTTTCAAAACGCGTTTTGTTGATAGTAATTTTTAAATCTATTTTTCCAATTCAGTTTTTTGAAGTTTCTTCTTTTTATCTAAACCATACATATTTCGTAAGTTGTTCAGAATTAATATTAATCCTGATGTTTAAAAAAAATTGGTTTAGAGACTAATGCATTTTGGACACGGCCTGCTCTAACAAAACAGATTGGGCTACTTGCAACAATCAAAATGATTCTAAAGGCAGAAAATATTTACCTTGAGTCCCCACACACTAAGGATTTCATGTACCTCGAACATTATTGTGGAGTTTCACGCATAACGTAGGCATCTAATGAGAGATACGTACTGCCAACATTTATGTCATTGGCGGAGTAAACAAATATTTTTCTTGTTAAAGATAACAAAGTACCATCTATGAAGCTTTATAAATCTAAAATAAAAAAGTAAAATTTTCTTCAGTAGAGTTCTTGAAAAAAGCACAAAGAGAATTCACACACATTTTTAAACAAAAACATTTGTAATGTGTCCTGTGCTTTAGCAACGTGTGGTGATGGCCGTGTCATCCGCGAATAAACCAATTATAGTTGGATTATTATGTTGCTTATGAGCTTGGATTATTATGTTGTTAATGAGCAAGTGTTTATATCGTCAAAGTAAGGTGTGTTAAGCTATATGCTAGAAAACATTTTAGATTGATTGGTCTTTTTGATTTTTATTTTAGTAGATGGATTAAGATAGGTCACTGCTAAGTTTAGTTACGTATCTATAATGCATACTTACCGGCCAAATTTTGCCTAAGTGCTGTTGTATTTATATAAATATAATACGTATCAACTGCCAAGTCATTCAAAGATTCAGGAAAACTTCTCCAGTCCATGAATCTAAGGCCAAACCTAACTGCGTCTGAAAAATATATTCACCCATTTTACTTAAATGATTATAGTACCAGTCGACTTTAAGCATGTTAAATTTTGAAAACTTCTTACAGAATGCTTTGTTATTTTTAAAATACACATTAAGTAAAGACCGTTGGGTAAGCTGTTATTTTTTGATAAAAAAGAGAAGAAAAACTTTGTGAACAAAATTCACTGCAACTCAACAATAATATTTTTTTTTCGTTTTAAAGATATTCACTAAATTTAGAGGTAGCTGAAAATATAACTAAAAAAAGTTTAATTGAAACCAGAACACCGACATATAATTCTGCTATATAGTTCGGATATTATGTGACGTTATAGTGAAACTTAAAATGATAATAAAATAATTACATAATATACCGGGAAATCATAGACAGTTTTTAGACTTTTGAAATCGGATAAAGGCTGAGCTATAGACATTTGTTTTATATTGCTTAGTTTGCCATGTCACAAATATTATTTCGATTTTAGGCTCCTAATTTAGACATAGTTAGTAGCGCAGTAGTAAGCGAAATTGCATTTAAAAGGAAAAACTGTTTAACGAAAAAAATTTTTTTTTTATTTTTTTAATCAAAAGGGAACGATGATTGTGCGGATGAATTCTTAAAAAGAGAGGGAAAAATAAATCGTAGGAATGCCGCAAAAAAAGGTGTAAAGTTTGGTAACCGCGCTACATGAGTTTCAGTTTTATTAGACTTCAACAGCAGAGCAGTTTAACCAAGTTAAAAGATATAGGAAAGTTGTCGAATATCCTAGAAAATAAAGAAACAAACGAGGATTTACTGAGAGGAGCCAGCCACACAATTGTAAATTCAGCCAGAAAAAACCCAAAATTTAGTGTAAATCTCTGACGTCTCTACGGAGGTGACTTTAGCCACCTTCCGTGACATCCAAGCCCAAGGTGATAAATCAAAAGAGAAAGATGATTGTGCATATGAATTCTTAAAAAGAGAGGGAAAATAAATTGTTGGCATATCCGCAAAAAAAAAGTTGTGAAGTTTGGTAACCGCACTACGCGTGTTTCAGTCTTATTAGACTTCATCAGCGGAGCAGTTTAACCAGATGAAACGATATAAGAAAGTTGTTGAATATCCTAGAAAACAAACAAACAATCGTGGATTCACTGACAGGAGCCAGCCACACATTTGTAAAATGCGGCCAGAAAAGCTCAAAATTTAGGTTAAATCTCTGATGTCCCTATAAAGGTGACTTTAGCCACTTGCCGTGACATCCAAGCCCAAAGTGATAAATTATAAGAAAAAGATGATTGTGCTGCAGAATTCTTATAAAGAGAGGGAAAAATAAATCGTGGGCATGTCCGCAAAAAAAAACAAAAAAAAGGTGTGAAGTTTGGTAACCGCGCTACACGTGTTTCAGTTTTATTAGACTACATCAACAGAGCAGTTTAACCAGATGAAGAGATATAGGAAAGTTGTTGAATATCCTGGAAAACAAACAAACAAACGTCGATTCACTGACAAGAGCCAGCCACACATTTGCAAATTCGTAAAAATTACACTTTACCGCAGTGGCGGCTCGTGGATTTAAGAACGGATGAAGTGCAGCATAGCCACGGCTATTTTTTTATTTTTTTATGAGGTTAATTATCTATAGCTTTGGATCGTTTTTTAATAGTTAGGGGAAATAATATGAATTTATAAGACTTTAAATATATTTATTTTGTTCTTAAAAAACATTTATGTAGCTATATCTTTAAGTTAATTTCGATTCGATTCGATCGATGCAAAACTGCTTGCGCCTCCGATGAACCGAACGCGCCAATTTACATTAATTCTACAACAAGCGAACAAGCGCATGCAGCCTGCAGCAGCAGTTTACGCCGCTCCCATCTCTATTTCGCATACGGATATTCACCATTGCGTCGCCATAGCAACTGCCGTAAACAAATCTAAGGGCGAAATAGGCGTGCGGGGGGAGTCTGATGTGGAATTTGTTACTGCTGATTGGGATGCCTCAACGGGTCGTTCTTATGAAAATGTGTTCAGCGCGCTACGTTTTTAATTCAATATTACCTTTTGAGCATATTACGCACTAACGCACTAGTTTTGATAGAAAATTATTAAGTAAATAATGTGAATTTATATAAAACATTACATTTTTAAAATAAAAATGTAGATTATAAAATGCTTAATATTTATTGTAAATTGTATAAAAAATTTAAGTAAATTGATTGGAAAATGAAGGTGAAGCGGCGCTTCACCGGCGTCCCCTGACGAGCCGCCACTGCTTTACCGCGGGAACAAAGAATCTTACAAACTCTTTCGGATTACAATCTGAACTACATCTTTTGGTGTCCTTGAGTATTGCCCAATCTTTTTGTGTGTACTAAAGATTGTGCGAATGTTGAATCTCCGCAGAATCTTTCAATTTTATCTGTGGTACTCTGAATAAAAGGCTAAGCTGCACTATTTAATGGTTGAGTATCCAATACTAGTTTAGGTCTGATATTATTATAATACCTAATCAAACGCCCAATATCTTCAGTGCAATATGTTTGATTTTTAAGCTTTAGTCAGTTTATCTGTCTCTTCCAGATTTGAATCTGCATCACATATTGACAAAGCCCTAAAGACTATTGAACTGATAATGGATTGTTTTTGAGATGGACGATGGTGAGAACTAAAATTTAAATATTTATTTGTATGTTCTCGTTTCCTGTAAACAGTATGACATAGGATGCCGTTCTCGCATCAAAGAAGGGAATGGCACCATCTCATTCAATTTCCATAGTGAATTTTATATTATAATTCTGTTGATTTAGATGATCTGAAAATATCTTCCTACATATCTAAACCAACTTTTAGATTGTAAAGAAGCAGGGCTTAAAGCAGTTTCGTCGAAAGCCTCCATAAAGGAGATAGCGGATAACGGCACCCGAGGTTTGCTCAAAAAAGTTCCGTTGAAAAATGAAAAATGTAGAAATTAAGCATTCTCTTATCAATTCAATTAAGATTGGATTAAAGTTTTTATGTTGAAATATGTCAGAAATTATAGAAACTGAATTGTCAATAGGCACATTTGTATACAGGGATTCAACTTCAAAACTGACTAAAACATCACCGGAATCTAAAGCAAAATTCTTAAGCTTTTCTACGAAATATTTAGATTTTTTAATTTTTATTTAGCTATTTCGTAGGATGGTAAACCTATTGCACTGATTATGGGACCTAACGGTACATTAGCTTTATGTATTTTTGGAAGTCCGTAAAATCGAGAAATCTGCGAACTTGATCTGGCAAATCCAAGGTATTAATAAGGCTGTAATTTTCCTTTCAATTTTCTTAGTTGGATTCGTTCGTATTGTCCTATAGCTGTCCTCTTAAAGTAATTTCCTTTATCTGCAGGTAGACTCATAACACGTTCTTTCTCATTAAGGCTTGTTATGCTGTTCTTTCTATGACTGACAAGTTGTATTTTGGTCATTTAGACCTGCGAAGAATTTTTCATATGGAACTGAATTTGGAATGGCTCTTAAAACAATTGCGAAAATATGTTCTTTAGAGGGAACCGATATTGTGTTAATGAAATAGATGATAAATTAATTACCGTATCCTGTAGTGGCTATACTGGCAGGTGTTTGCTGCGCAGCGTTTCGAACTTCTTCTGTCGTTTTGCTGTCAGTTGTTGGTAAATCCAATTATTTTGTCAAATTTTGTAAATGAATTGATTTCAAGCGTCAAAGCTATATTTAGGTGTACCTGTAGAAGTTTACGGGGGTTCGTGTCCACGTCACGACGAGTAGCCCACTGTAAATGTTCTTGTCTGACATTTTTGAAACATGACGATTGACTTGAAGAGACATGAGAAATATTTCTTTATAATGGCATCTTAGGAGGAAGACCAGGTATCAGAGCATCTTCTTCTAGCTGGTACGAAGATCGCCAAAAGTTTGACATCTTTTTTTTTTATGTCCCTTTCGTAAAGGTTTCCTAACGTAGTACGAAAGCTTTCACGGCTAGAGTCAATTAAGAGATCATGGTTCTTGGGTTAGACCGTGTCAAATTAGAATTACTTTCCGACGTTTCACTGTACAAGATCAAAACACTGAATGATGACAACGTAAAACACTGTGATGATTGCTTTCCACGTATGAGGTAATACGCAGCCCACATCTCTATTGATTTTTTTGGGTGTGCTTAGTAATTTCAGTTGTTTCTATAATTCTTTCGTTTAAAATAATCCGAGATTGATGCAAGAACCATGGTATCTTTTACATTAATCATGTGTTCTGTTGCGTGCTGGTGTTCAGTGCAAAAGAAAGAAAACGGCACCCTAGCTCAGGTAGTAGTTTAGAGGAAACCGACACATACGAAAAATAGGACTTAACGGGTTATTATTAAAACTTCTTTACTTAAATAGATCAAGCTAATAAATTCAAAATAATTTTGATCTAGGTACACTGCCAAGAAATCTAATATGTCATTCTTAACGATAGGGTTGACTTTGTTTTCACTCACTCACACATAAGATGGCAGCTTTTCATAGTTTTGTACATAGTTTAATTAATGTACCTCTGTCAACAGAAAAGTGTACATAGGTGAAACGGTCTGTGCAGTAGCACCAGCAGACAACAAGACACAAGAATGTAAAAGATACCAAGATTCTTGTAGCAGTCTCAAGTCATTATATCACAGTGAGTCACGTGGCGATGGGCACAGGTCGGATATAAATACCTGAACGATCTCATCGGAGATCATTCGGTGTTCTGAAATTATGCAGTGAAGATCCCTGAAGATGGCTTGTGCAGTCGCAATCGAAACGTTGGAAAGTAAGTCCAATTTGATGCGTTCTAGTTCCAAGAACTATGATTTCTCAATTAATTCCAGCCGAAAAAGCTTTCGTACTCTGTTAAGCAAATCAGCTTTTACCAATAAATGCAATAAGGATATTATTGTTATTTTGGTTTTTAAAATAAATGGGACCAAACATAAAAAAATGTCAATTATTTTTTTTCTCTTCGTAAATAATACTAGAAAGATGTTTTATAACAAGAAAATTTTGGAAATTCTTGTTTTAAATGCGATTTTCTTTACGCTACTAATAAATTTTTATTAAAAACTTCAAATTGCTTTAAATTTTGTATCATGCTTTATCGGCATGTAAATAACAAATTGGTTAAACCCGTTAAGTGAACAAAATCGTCAATCATGAGTTAAAATTTGACAAATAGCGTCATTATATATGCTCACAAATTTTCAAAATGATATTTTAAAAAACAAAGAAAAAAGGGAAGCGTACATTAGGCCGTGGTGACCCGGAATATCAATAAAACATGGATTTAGGGCACGTCTTCTCCGAGGCACGTCGGGACATGTTTTAATAATAGACAAGTACAGTAAAGTCCCTTGAGATATAAACGATTTTTACAATTCTGTTTGACCCTTTTATGTTAATAAATCTACTCAAAGGAAAATTTAATTATTTATGTTGGTAATAACCCTGGATTTTAAATGCAAAATTAAAAGGCATTTCGCCGATTGTCATAGTAGGTGGCTATGACACGATACAGCGTTTTAACCTTAAATTAAAAAATGCGTTTCGAAAATGCTATTTGATGTTCATAATAACATCAGTATGGGTATCCAAATGTTCGTCGCAATTCTGTTTTGCCGTGTGAACGCCGGAAATTATTTATAAAAAAATTAAATATTACTTAAGATAACAATACTTAATTTACAGAACGAATTCGGAAAATAATGTAGAGCTTATTACATACAGTAAATGAAGACTTACAGAACATGTCATCAAATTTTCAGAAAGAATTTGCAGTTTTTAAAATTATCTGTTCCCATAAATATATGCTTAACAAAGAAGTTTTAAAAAATGTAATTAAATGAAATTTTTGTGACACCACTTTTAGACCCCGCTTAAATGGTTTAGAAAATACATATGAGCCTGAGACTTATTTTTAGAATTCAACGAAGATATCTTATTTTACATAAACTTAACAGTGTAGGAAATTGGATTTTTAATCAATCGGAACGCCAAACTGGTATTTATATTTTAGCGTTCTGCTCTACTAAAATGTAGCATCGAGAACGCAAAAATTGGTAAGTTACGAACCCAGAATGGTTTAATTTAATTTTTTCACAAACCGGAACGCTGTTCTGGACCATTTCCAGCCCTGAAACTATATATATATAGTTAAATCTGGAACAACTATATAAATAGTTAAATCTGGAACAATAAACGTGCTTATACATTCGCCCAGTTTTTAATTTAAAATCATAAAATATAAATCAACTCCTAATTTAAAACATATTTTAACTATTTCGTTTAAGAAACACTTAAAAAATAAATAATGTGAATAGGTGGTGTCGTGAAATAGTATCTATTTAATGAAAAAAGCACTATGAAAAGTTTAAAGATACCAAAAAGCTCGATATAAAAAACTATTAGTCGCATTCTTAAGAAGCCAAAAACAAAATAATTCTAAAAACATTCATAGCTAAATATAAGGCCCTAAACCATTGTTGTTCACACATATCTCATCTAAAATCAGTCTTAAAGCCATAGTAGGCGGGAGGAATGATTTTTCCTATCCTTTTACACACAAGAGGCTACGAGTAGCGCGGCCTCATCGGCCAGAGTATGAAGATTCATTTGACGCTGAACTATTTGATATTTAAGTAAATAAACACTTTAAGAACAGTCAAAGCTTTTACCATAAGATTATACCATTTTAGTGTTAACCCAAAAGTTTTAACTAGATATCATAAGCCCTTCAGGCAAATAAACAAGAGGCAAGTTGAATCGAATTTTTTTAAAATACTGCAACAATAAATGGATAAAATATAAGCCAGTAGACAACTTATATGAGTTCATTGTTTGTACTCAGGTGCGAGAGTAACAGATGATATATACTAAAAAACCTTACTTGTAATTTTTATAAGCTCATATACAGGGCGACACGAGAGCTCCAAGTCAGGGGTACGTCAAAAATGAAAACTTTTGTTCGAAGAGATATTTTCAAAATTTTTTCTGAAAGTTTGAGCCAGATCAGACTTTTTTACAATTCAAAATAGGTTCATTTTGACCTAACCCTAAAACCCCTTATAAAACCTAAGCTAAGAGATATATTAACCTCAAAACTAAACAGAAATGTATAATTTGTCATAAGCATTACCTTTTTGGGCAACTTTTAATTTTTAAGTGAAATTTTTCTGAAAAATTAACTTTCTATTTTCACTCATAGCGTCTAAACGAAAGGCAGAAAAACTAAAATGTTTTAAGAAAAAATGTGTATTTTGACAACATCTTTTGAACTAGACATATCCCCGATGTTTAAGAATTTTTTTTTGTTTTTATTTTTATTGCGGGAAAATTTTCGATCGGGAGAACAGCTGATCGGTCGAAACTTTAACAAATTTTAACCTAACGCGCTCGTTCTGGCATCAGCAGATATGGAAAAAATAAATCATTTCTTTTACCTAAAATAACATTTTTCCAAATTCTGAACGGAAACGATGATTTTGATCGATTTTCATTTTACACCTAAAATCGTCCATACGTGGCACAATAACTATTTTAAGGCCGCGGCAACGATGCCGACTCAAAGTATATGTGAAGTACTTTTAAATGATGTAAAAATTCCCGGGCTAAATAAACCTGTTGATTTTTAATCGAATTTAGAAATTCATAAAATATCAAAATAACTTAAAAAAAAATAAAAAACCAATTTCACGGAGCTCTAGAAAAACACTGCTTCTTCTACAAGTTTGAGATTAAAAATCACCAACATTCACAGAATTCAGTAAGTTCAAGTCAGTCGTAAAGTCAACGTGTATAGTACCGAAGCCATCGATAAGGAAATTTTCCTTCAACGGGGGATGCACACCGGAACTTCTATCTGAGATTTTGCCTAGCACTTAGTTCTATAGTAGGATTTTCGCTCGTGTGATTCGCCAAAGAGTCGTACGTCATAATAACCAAGTATACGTACAGCTTGCAGGGTAATCATCAGAAGATTGTATATTACTTAAAAATTTTTGATAAACAAAAATCTTTTTTGGCTTTTTCGCAACTGAATAAAAATATGTAACTTGAAAGTTGCGAAAAAGCCAAAAAAGATTTTTGTTTGTCAATCTAAACGCAACAAATAATCTGAACACTTTTAAAAATTAAAAATTTTTATCGCGAAGATCACAAAGATAAGCTGTCCTAAGTCTGAATCTTTGCAACTCCATTCGAAGCTATTAATTTACTTTTGTGCTTAATCATTGTTTTGGCGAACTCTTACAAGTGTTTTTTATTTAAAATAACCCGGTGGTGGATTTTTGAGCTTTCAATTCTTAGCCTTTAACAGTGTTGACTTTAATTTTTAATTTGTTTAAACAGTGAACTTACTCATAATCATTTTAGCTAGTAATTTTTAATGAATCTTCAAAAACATTTAATAACTTATTTGAACATTTAAATATTTTTGCAACCGACTTGTGTGATAATTTAATGTGAATTAATTTTGATAAATGTTTAAATGACTTAACTAATCACAACCCCATGTAGGCAATTTTAGTGTTATCTGATTAAGTATCTCCAAGTTCGCGATCCTTTTATTTATCAATTTGCTTAAGAATATTTTGCTTTTAAATAAATAACTTTTGCTATTTTTAAAGTGTCAATAAAAACAAACGAATTTTGTTTTCCAATTTTGTCTGAACATTGGTTTATTTAATGCGAACTATATATTTCAATTTAACTTAAAAAATCTCAAGTTTTTATCTATTTAGTGTAAAGAACATTTTGCTTTGTCCCATACATCGATTTGTTAATAACAATTCTACAAAGTTTAAATTCTACCTTAAATGAGTGGAGCTTTTTTAATTGTGACATATCGAGACTCTGACTAATAAAGGTTCTCTTCTTGATCGAATGGTTCCTAAAAAAATGTATCAGATAAGACTTGTAGTAGTAAAGAGCATGTACTGAGTGTTTTCTCGAATTAGGGCATGTATAGGTTTGGATAGTGTTTAAGGTGTAGCTTCAAAAATTACGCTTTTTAATTAATCCTATCGGACTTTTGGCCCTACAGCTACCGAAACTTACGAGCTCTCATAACAGTAAAATCTTGTCTGTAGTGGTTAGAACTACCATACAGTAGAAATTTCGCGACTACTATTTTAGAGGCGCGTGGACCGCCGTGGTGGAATAGGATGTATTTATTATTGTTGTTGCTAAATTTTTATAACAAAGTTTTAATTGTTGCTAACCTCAAATTTTTTACGAATGTAAAATTCTTTTGAAAACATTTTCAAGTAAGCTTTGGTCAAAAAGTGACTTTTGGTCTTTGGAAAATTTGGCCAAAATATATAAACAGCTGATCGCTACCCGACGTAGCGGTTAATCCGTGTGTGCTTATTCCAGAATCAAAAGAACTGCTCGATAACCTCCTGAAAGGAAGTTATAATTTATAACTTTGATGATTAGAGGAACAATATTTCCCACCAAAAAAACAATAATAAAATTAAAAGATTTATTGGACAAATGTTAAAGTTTTAAAAAAGATTTTATTTTTTAATTGTCTTGTGAAACTTGGCACTATTAGTCGTAATGTTGTTCTCAGGACACACATTTTGTAAACATTGTAATTAGCGCAAGACGATTGTTGCTAAGTTTCCTTTTGATTTTGAACGATATTGAATATAAACTCTTACTCAGAACAAACTTTTGGAATCAAAACTGCGAAGTGAATTAATTGATTTAGCCAAGAAATCAGTGAAGTTAAAATAAACGTTTAAACAATATTAAACATAAACTAAACTACAGGTCCTTTGAAAGACTTTACGCCAAGCTTTCAGAAAGTAAGCCACTTTTGTCAGTTTTTAAGGTTTAACCAAACAATTTGTAAATTAGCTATAGTAAATTTTCCACCCGGCGTCAAAGTTAGTAAGGTTTCATGAAACCTAGTTAATTTTAAGATATGGGAATTAGCAAGATTATTTAAAATTCATTTTAACAAACTAACTTACTTTCCCCCATAATACCTTCCCATCGCTACTCTCAGAACTTGTTCGTCAGTTTCAAATTTGGTAAAAAATATAAATAATTTTTACATAGCATATTTGGTCAGAGACCACTTTCAGGCTCTATTTTCCAATAAATATGGCTAAATTCATGCCCAGCGACTTTACTTTCCCCTTAGAGCCCAACTTTCTTTGAGGCGTGTGCCCACTTTCCAGAAGGCAGCCGGTTGGATATACTCATCATTATACGCTGCAATTGCACGAAAATGTAATTTTTGAAAAAACTAACCTCAATAACTTAAATAATCAAACGAAAAGTGTTAATACTCTTTTCTCTGAGTTCACAGGTAACCCAGAGGCTATGGAAGGAACAAGTAAACCACGTCCTTCTTATCATAAAGGCATTATGCTTACTGCGAGCCATAATTCTAAAAAACAAACGATACATTCTGATTTACCAAATCCTAAAAATAAACGTTTCGGTTCTCAAACATGTCCATCATCAAAACAGTGGTAGTAGACTTTTTGTATTTCGTACAAAAATTTTAAACAAAATTTATATCCTACTCCTCGCGCTTCATAGGTTATAGTCAGCAAAAAGAACTACTTGAAGGCGCAAAAAAACTTCCAATATCAAAACACGAGTCAAAGTTTATATTTAAAATTTAACCCAAACCTTATATAAGAGGGTAGTGCACAGTTTTAACGACTTATTTTTAAAAGCCTGCCTTTCAGAATAAGAAGGGTACATTATCCTTCCATATTAAGTCTAAATTATGCTTGAAAACTTAAAGGGTTGTGTACACGTGCAAAAGTAGTAAAACAAAAAGGTATGTATAACGTGTATAATATGAAACTCCAAAATCATAGCAGAAAGCTTTCGACTAACTAGTCATCATCAATGCTACCTACAAATAAGTACATTGAGTAATAAAAACCTTCAATTGTAAAAATGGTGTACAAGGCCAAAAAGCCGAAAAAAAAAGAAATGTATTTAAAGATTTCTATTATTATATATATTTATAGATATTAACCACAGATTGTCTTTGTAGAAGGTCAGTTAACTTCACACAACACCACACGTTTTAATTTTCAAGCCTTTTAATCACAATTTACCAGCCAACATTTTCTCAAAATATTTTATTGACCTTTATTATTTCATATAAGCATGCAATAAATTAACACATTTCTGTTCAGCTAGTTCCCTTGCCTACCTTCCCGCAAGGATTTGCTTTGGTTTCTCATAGTTCTAGTTTTGTTTGAACTTCACTTGAAATTTATGCTAGGGCATCGTCCATAGATATTTCTCTTAACTGTGGCTAGGGTTTCTAACAATGTACTTATTTTTGTCATTACTCGCCAATTATTTGAAAGCTACTTTTTATTGTTAAATTTCTCGGCTCTCTCAATTTAGTTAAACAGTATTTATTTCTGATCCAAACCCGTTGTTAGTGTCTTTTTTGTAAAAGATATCTATAAGTATTAATTTCAAATTACATCCAAACATTTATGAAGCTTCTCACAATTGATATAGTCTCTTGATATTACAAAAGTTTTGCAACTTTTTAATCTATTATCACCAATGTATTTACTTATTATTACTTAACAGGCCTCTTCAATCGAGGTTTCCAAATCAGTCTTCGGCGGCTTGTCTTTGAACAGTTTCTTTCTCTCACTGTCACTATGACGTCACAGGGGATTTCCAGTCAGATTTAAATTCCTATTGGTTGTTTTCCTGTTTTCATCAGTTTACAATTTATTCTATATTTTAATTTCTATTCCAGTTATACTCATTATGGTAACTCGTCAAATTTTAGTAAGTCGTCTATTATACATAAGGATTTCAATATTATCATAATTTTTTTAACAGTTGTAGTTGTTTTAATTCCACATACATTTGGCAACCCCGTCGTTTGTCAATTTTCTTGTTGCTTTCTGTTAAACTGTAAAACAACTTTTGTTTTGTCTTTGTTACATGTAAAAAGTTTTTAGTATAGCCGATACACGATAAATGGTCATGACTAACTAATACCTTTATCAAAATACAAGAGTTCTAACCACACTACACCACAACTTGTTACGTTCTGGATGGACGTTTCGCTAACCATAGCATAATCAACAGATGATATAAACTAAAGTAACTTATCCTGACTGCACTTCTGTCTATTTAGTGCTTTCTTACTACATTTAACTTTTTCTATACTCCAATAATCTATTATCAGATACATTTTTAATTAACTTAGGATTATTTATTCCTATTTGGTGATTGTTTTCCAAAACATGTTGGGCAACGCTTGACTTTTTTGTTCTTAAATGTGCCATGTGTTCTTTAAGACGAATATTTAAGGAGCGTAATTTCAAAGACTTTCTCTTCAAGTCGAGTTTCCAAGGAGATTTTTCAAACTGTTCTCCGTTTTGTAGGCTACTCTAAAACCAACGTTTTTAAATATTTTTTCTAGACCTCTCGTATATCTATGATCATATGGAATTACTATGGACTTATTGGGAGTCTCAGTTGCTTGAAAAGTAGTGGCATCTTTTAACATTTTCTTATGCTGATGTCTATTTACTAATTTATATATAAATAGTCTCGGTTAGGATAAGTTACTTTAGTTTATAGCATCTGCTGATGACGCTAACTGGGTTAGCGAAGCGCGCGACCAGAACGTAACAAGTTGTGGTGTAGTGTGGTTAGAATTCTTGTATTTTGATCTATCTTCCACCACAGGTTCCCAGTGATGGGACCTAATAACTTTATACTTGATGCCTGCTTGAGCATCTGTTTTGGCTAATAAATCATTTCGGTCTAGGTGGTAGTAGGAAGATTGAAACAATGTTTATATATGTACGTACAAAAATGTATTGCGTTTTGACGACTTTGACATAAATTATTGATATGCAGAAAAGTAATAATCCGTTCTATATAATTTTTATTATTTTGTTCTAAACAAAAAAGGTTATTCCGATATCCTAAAAATTAAAGAAAATAAAATGGAGTGGAACGTGTGAGTAAAATGGATCATCTCAATCAATAAATTATTAACTAATCTCAATAATCTAAATCTGTACCATCACTATCATACACTGATATAAAAAAAGTTTTTGCGTTTACCCAATATTTTTTATAGTTATTTTCGACTTTAAGTACAAAATAACGCATGCTCTCCAACTCATCTCTGGTATTAATTCACATTGAGTTTTAATTACTTCAATTACTTTAGCGGAGATTTGTGGGTTTACATTTTTGCGTCTAACTTTGTTTTTAATTTAGACCATTCTCTTTCCTCGAGAAGCAGGTACATCTAAAATGCACTTTGGTGAAGAATCTTGCTAACCTTTAATTGTAATGTCATGGGTGTCGAACCAAGTCTAATCTATATAGTAAATATTTCAGTTTTCTGCGCGGAACTGATGAATTTGGATTAAATATTTTTGTCTCCATTCCACTAGCCGTTGGGTCTCTCTAATGCAAATGCGCTTGTCAAGTTTTTAAAATCGAAATCAAATTCTATGCAGGAATCGGCGCAACGTGAATTGACTATTTGCTAATAACTTTTCTTGCAAAGAATCAAGTGACGGAATCTGCTTAAGCTCATACGTCTCATATACTACTCTGTGAATTAATTCTGCATCACCATTCCCAAACACTTTTATTGTACCTTTGTCAGATCTGTTCTTCCTCTTCAGTGAATTGTCTTGGTCAAGAAATCGATGCAAGTTAGACCTTGTAATGCCGGTTAACTCCACTGTCCTCTTAATGGTAGATTCTATCCTCTCTGGCGTTTTTAGAAGTACTGCGGACAAGTATTTAAAGTTTACTGAACGTACCTTGATTTTTCTGCATATAAATATTAGTGAATGCGGTTTAAAGCTTTGCGTTAGTATGTTAGTTATTATTGGCGGATGTGCTATAGTCAAAGTTGCTGTAAGGAGTCGCAAAAGATGTCACCGTATTGAATACTATTGAAGAAAACAGAGATGGGTTAGGTATATTTACATCCAAAACTGAACGGTAAGGAGCAGCGATCTATTAATATTTTTATTTTTCCTATTTTGAGTGAATGTTCCGAGGAATGTTTCTTCATATACTTAGAGCATTTATAATACACAAAAATATTACTAATATAAAATAAAGTATGTATTATTGGTAATAATTTAATTTTTTAAATTAAGTTTTTTTACATTTTTAGAAAAAGAAAAATGTTGACTCGTATTGATATTGTTATACAATCGATTTTTAAGTAGTTTATCGATAGAACCGTTTTACCGTTTCATACTGCAGATAAAATGTTTAAAGTTTTTTTACCTTCTATTCAAATAACAGTAATTTAAGTTTTTAAACAAAATAGTAATGTTTTATTTGGTGATTCAGAAATTTTTAAAACTACCTATTTAATGTGATTGACAGAATAAATTAGAAAGATTGTTTTATTAGATACATCTAAGAAACAGAAAAAAAAATATAAATTTAACCTTGCCGTAAAATTCTCTTGCAGCACATCCATAAATAGCATTTTGTTTTTTTGCTAATTTATCTCGTCAATTACGTCGTTGGATTCACCATTTTCAACCCACGGTCTAAACATTTTTAAAAATTCTAATAACCTCATAGAAAGATTATTACTCTAAAAATAAATAATACCACTGAACACAACTAATGCCACAGTTTAAATGATTTAATAATAAAAATAAAATACCTACCTGTACTGAGAAACGCTTGCAAACCAGACCTTAATTGCTTTATTGGGTGTAAAATATCACCCGATCGTTATGAGCCCGGCAACTTCAAGACCAGCTATAGTATGTCGGACCATACATCGATTTAGTACCATGTATCTTTCTACCTATTCACTGACGAGAAAGTATATCATTTGATTTAATATTTTCCTTTTCTTTTTTTTTGGGCTTTTTTGCCTTGGTGAGCAATCTTCATATTTGAAGTGTTTATCACTCGATGTACTTATTCGTACATACATATATTGTAAATGCGAATTTTGACATGTGTTTTTATATTTTATGTATGTCTCGTCGTCATAGAATGTTTCATACTAATTTTAACGTTTGCGAAGCTTGACGAGTAGCACTCATGACATCGACAGCAGAAAGTGTTTTGCTACGAATTTTTAAATAACATTTTTGTAAGAAATACAAAACGTTTCCCTATTTTTCCATAATAAAATATTATATTATGTAATATAATATAATGATATTCTTAAGCACACTTCTCATTTTATTACCATTTATTTTATTTTCCAAAACTAACTGTTTTTATTTGGGCATAAATAATGTGTATTTTATATATCACGCAATTAATATTTATAGATTATTTACAAAATGCACACATTTTTTATGTCAACTTAAACAATCGAGAATAGGAATGGGTGTTTTATCGATATATCGATGGCTATCGAGAAGCGCCAATAGGTGAGCAATAATGTCGATAAGTATCCGATAATATCCGATAGGTAACTGATAATATCGATAGGTAGCCACGAACATCAATAGGTATGTATAAACTGATTACATATTTACCATGTTTACAAGCAAATTATGCGCCATATGGAAAATAGGGACATTCTATCCCGTTCGTCTGCCGCAGTTCTACATAGAATATTAGCGTAATGGCCGCTACGTGGCGGGAGTGGGAGGGGTAAGGGGGTAGCTTGAAAGAAAGGGTCAACTCGTGATATCAGTAGTACTCTCAAGGGGCACCTAGTGGAAGCCAAGATGCATTTCAAAAATTTAAAGAGGAAATATTAAAAAGTATTTGAAATATTCGGGGTATTCGAGAGCTTAGAGCTCGCCATCCGGATATCCCACCGATAACGTCTCCAAACTGGAATAAAGTGCAGGGTCGACTTCGAGGGTCGCCGATTTAACGACTCTGAGCCCCCCAAATGTCTTTGACAATCTATATACTTTTAATGTAACATGAAACTTGATAAAAATTGTTTTTTTTTGGATCATATTGAAAAATGGACAAGTTATAATAACCACCTGTACACGAAACTGGATTTGTTTATTTTTGTCCAGACGAATCTTTCTTTTTCATCCATCCGCTTCTTTCCTTTCCATCAATTTTTTAATATAGCTTTTATAAACTATGGTTTAATGGTTTCAAAAAAAGTGACGTACTTGGTTTTTGACCCAAGTTTCAATGTCTTATATTTTCTAAACCAGTGCACCGATTTTAAATAATTTCTTTTTGTAGATAGGTAATACGTTTGTCTTTCAGCAAAAATGAAACAATTGAAAAACTTCTCAAAGATTTTTGGAACTAGAACTATGCTTTTTGCTAATTTTTGACTTGCCCTGTGTATTAGTTAGTGTATAGTTGAGAATTCGTATAGAAACTGTTTACACCCTATATGAAGGACACTTTTTTGCGAGCATTTTGTCTTTTATTCACCAACTTATTTCTAAAATTGTCGCAATTACAGCTTTTTTGTTGAAACTTTACCAAGCTGCATAGTTGTTAATGGAAAAACTTAGACAATCTTTTTTTTTAACTTAATATAATAATAACTGGACAAGAATTCGAAAAATATACTAAGTACCGAATATCGGCTTCTCTAGAGCAACTCTGAGAGCTTCTTATCTTGCAGCATACTCGAAGTTAAGTTTTTTAGAATTTTCATTGGTATACCGTTCCATTATTTTGATGTTGTATCTGCCAATTCTGCTAGGCTCTCTAGAGACCGTTCGCGGGAACGCACATTTCTTAATTTAATCCACAAATGTTTTACTGCATTCATATCCAGGCTTCTCGCAATCTCTATAATGTGGCAATACCCGCAGTTTCGCACTATTGCTGGGTATACGTCTGGGCATTATCCAACGCAGAATAGGAAGAACGATTTTCAGGTAAAACAATAATTTTAGAGACTTTTACAGGTCTCCTAGCCTTTAAATTGACTTCTGCTAGCATAGCATCTCGAATTTGGTGAAGATCTTCTTGAACTTTTACGGGTGTATTTGATCTATTCCGTATAGTGCGCAAAAAAGACTTGCAAATTCGTAATCAGCGATAAAAACTAAACCCTTTAAGTCTTTTTTAATGGAACTGAAAATTACGTATTAAAAATCTTAGCTAGCGGCTGGACTATGTCGGATCATGGCAATTAATTTGTTATAGTCCATATTTATCAGTTATGTATTTCACTAACTTCATGATTGTCATTTTTTATACAATAAAAAGAATTAAAAGAAAAGAGAAAAAGATTAGTTGCTTTAGTGAATGTTGGACGTAGTAAACGCTACGCCGCTTGTGTTGTGGGAGTCCCTGAAGCAACAACTCGTAGAGGGACCCTGAAATATGAACAACAGGAAGAATGGTCAAATTTCCTGTTAACTGATGAATCAAGGTTTTGCTCATCCACCATGGATGGGAGAAAAAGAGTATGGAAAAGAAAGGGGGAAGAATTCAATTAATCTTTGATGACAGCATGCGATAATTTTAGTGGTGGTTCAGTTATGGTTTGGGGTAGAATTTCGATGAATAGTCGTACACCCCTTCATGTTGTTCCCACTCGACAGTCAATAACAGCACAAATTTACATCAATGACATTTTAGAGCAGTATGTTTTACCTCTTGCTGATTTAGTTGGTAATAATTTTATTCTCATGCGGGATGTCCGACCGCATACTGCAGCAATAGTGCAGAACACCCTATAAACTGCGGATATCGCCACATTGCAGTGGCCTGCGAGAATCCCCGATATGAATGCAATAGAGCATTTGGGGATGAATTGGGAAAAAGGGTGCGTTCACGCAAAAGACCTCTTGAATGCCAAGCAGAATTACCAGATGCGTTATCAGAAGAATAGGACCGTATACCAATGGAAAGAATAAGAAATCTAATTTCAAGTATGCCACGCAGATTAGAAGCTCACAAAGTTGCTAGAGGAGGCAATACTCGGTACTAGGCACATTCCTTAAGTTCTTTTTATTGTTATTTTGTTATTAAGTTTTACTTAACTTGCTGAAATAAGTTTGAATTTCTTCAAAGTCATAGACTTCATCTAAGTCTTTGGCATATGCGGTACAATTGATTGGAAAAAGTAGCTAAAACAGAAAACATACGTGCATTTTGATTTTTCGGAGTGTCCGGAGAAAAATACAAAATAAAATTATTTACAAATTAAAATAAATCACTAAATACGGTTAGCAAACCGTTGTAAATACAGTCTTTCAGGTGCAAGTTTTTCTTCTATATGTTCATACTTCTACTGAATATATTTAATTCCTTTTATTTCAAACATAGAATATGAAGAAATTGGCTCTCAGTGAAATTTATTAAAATATGAATATGGTGTGAGATTTGGTGTTTAATAAACAAATCTGAAATATAGGTCTATAAAAATACAAGGTGAAGCACCCAAACGCCTTCAGTTTCTAGCTGCTAAACAGAAGAATATTGTCATTAGTCGAATTATTTGCAGCAATAGTGCAGTGCTTTGGAATTAAGTTTCCATAATGTTGATAAGCCCAGTTTAGTGCAAAGCTACAAAAGATGGGTATAGGTCAATCTAAAACAGTTTAATAGATATTTAAATTTTTGTGTTTTAGTTTTCCTAAAAATAAAGATGCAAGTAATTTACTGAACGATATCACTGCATATACTAAAAAAAAACAGAAATTACTAAAAATCTATTGCATTGAGGTATAAGAAACCGTAATGGTGTTGTGTTAGGAAAATAGATAGACATTTTCTTGATTAGAAAATAGGGTAGAGCACCCAGGGGCCCAGTTATTGGCAACATTTGATAAAAAACGATGCATTTTTTAAGCTGTTTTTTATTATCTAGCTCACCCAAGCTTATAATTAAAAGAGATGTCAGCAGTAGGTCTTGATAGAAACTTACCAAATATTCGTCAGTATGGCGACGTAAATGCTAACGGAAAGTCGAGATGTGGTTTACACTCCGAAAATTCGCCATTTTGTTGGTTAATGGTAAGTCTTAAATACTAGTTTTACCAAACAAAAATCTTTTTTGGCTTTTTCGCAACTGAACAAAAATATTTAACTTTAAATTATTTGAAGCAAATATTTATATTCAGTTGCGAAATCTTTGTTTGTCAATCTAAACACAATAAATAATCTGAACACATTTAAAAAAAAAACTAGATTTAACGTTAAAACTGTATGCCAATAGCAATAATTAGTCTTTATTATATGGGAAGTAACTGCAAAATGTAACACTTTAGGATAAACCATTGCACTTTAAAATGTAAATTTTAAATGTGCCAAATACTGGGTATTATTAATCATGGAATACTAGTTATTGGCAGTAACTGACAATAAATGGGTTGCTTCAAATTTAGTGCAAAACAGTTATTGGCAACTCTTTATTTAAAATCTCTTTTATCTAGTTCTCTTAAAGTTTAAAACCTGATCTACCTATAAACCTTTAAGAATACAAAGTATAAACTCAGCATAGAAGAATAAGTGTCGAAATTTTCGTGTTTGCACGCGAATTTTACAGGCGTTATAGCGTGTTTGCGTGTCTGTTTATTTGGTCACAGGTAAAACAAACTTTGGTGAAAAAGTTCTAGTAAATGGTCCCCGAAAAAAAAGGCTTTCGGAAAAAAAAGCACAGAAGGTAAAAAAGTCTCCCCGTAGGTAAAGATCTGTCTAATTAAAGAACATAACATTTCGAATTTTTTTTAACTATAATGTTTGTTTGTGTTAGGTTAATGACGGTAGGTGCCTGAACGTGGACACTCATTATTGCAATTCCATGATACACAATAATGGTAAAATAATTAGTGTGCGTTAGTTTGAATTAGTTCCAAGGCTTATTTCCAAGAGGACTTTTTAACCTGGGGGCTTTTTTACCCTTCTGCGTGGTCTGTAACATATTTTGAATTTGTCCTTTGTATAATCGCCGCTTTGTAACAAGAAAGGTTAAATTATTCTAATTTGTATATTTTTTAACATTAAACTATAGAAAAATTCAAAATATTGCAAGTCGTACAATGAATGAACTTCAAAAAACCGTTGAGGCTGTAAACAATGGCATACCTAAAATCAAGGCTGCAGAAACTTATAACGTCCCACGACAGACTCTTCAGTCCCGAATGGGGACAAATTTTTAAAACCCTGCAATAGACCTGTGCCGATTTTGACTAGTAACATAGAAGCGTTGTTAGAACAGTGGATTTTAGAAAGTCACTTAAAAGGGTTTCCACGTAGGCGAGATGAAGTTCAATCAACGGTGATATTTTCCTTGATAAAATCCTCGACCAAATCGTTTTAAAAATACTACCCCGGAAAAAAATTGGTACGAAGCCTTTTTGAAAAGACATCCTTTATTAGTTCACAGGATTTTTGAGTGTGTTACACTATCAGGCGCTAACGTACCCAAAAAGAACATTAGAAGCTTTGGTTTTCGAAAATAGAAAACTATCTTCAAGAAAAAAACTTCGAAGAGAGTTCTCCTAGATCCAACCAGAATATTTCATGGGGATGAAACCTGCTTTTTGCTCTGCTCCAAGGAAGACAAGTTGTTCGCCCTAAAGAAAACGAACAGTCCATTCGAAGTTGATCAAGAAATGGCAAAATCAAATCTGATAGTATTGTTCTCTTTTTCCGCATCAGGCTCAATGGTACCACTCCTGATAATATTCCCATAACGTCTCCCAAATATTGCTGACACTATTCCGGATCATTCGAACATAAGTACAAGTGATAATGGGTGGAGGAATTCCAATTCCTTCTCTGTTAACATAATCAAAGGATTCAGACAAGTTACTTAGGTAGGTATAGGACCTAATTAACGTCCTAATAGTGAAAAAAATCTATAATATAAAGATTATAATATAGTATATATAATAATACTTAACTATATATTTTAGTTATAAGTTAATTTAACTGACTTATTGAAAAGGTTATTGTTTTACGTCCCTTGCAACTTGTATTAGAGCTGTATTCTTTATTTGTTCTACCCTCAGACATGCTCTATAAGCTGCAGACGTTGATGCATGACGCACGCTATGAGATGAGAATATGGATAGTCTATGACTCCTAAAGATAATTTTTTCTTGATTATAATAATCTGTAAAGAGGCAGCGTGAATTGGCTTTTCAAACGTAACTATTCGTAATGACGAAAAGTCTTAGATTTTTTAAAGTAATTCTTTATAGTGGATGCCACACGTAACTCTGGTCTTACTTTAAAGTAAGGAAAAAGGAGTATAGGTTGTATTCTACTAGATCCAGATATTTTTAATCTGTCAGGAACTTTAGTTTCAATTTTGTCTTCTAATATTTTAATATTTACCAATTTTTAGAAGAGAAAGAGCCTGCGTTCTAGTGTTATGTAGTTATGTTTATGTTTTGCAAAAGACTTTAAAAGTATCTAGCTCTGATCTCTTAATAATCTATATGCAACTTTATTCTCAACAAAGCTCGCCAATTCGCCGTAGAGGTATCCGAGAATATTTCACAAGAAAATTTGATTGGCTTTATATCCTCACCTAATCCAATAAGTTTATACGGTCAGTCTAGTTCAGGTAATAATGAATCAAGAATACTAATTTTTTTGTTAATTTAAGCAATTTTCTTTTAGAGAAATATGTTGTATTTTTCCAAAAGGTTTGACATGTACAATGTACAATGTTTGTACATGTACAAACCAGTATGTTGTAGCTGTATATGCAACTACAAATAATTTGCCTATTAACATGACAAATTGCCTTAAAATGTATTTTTTATTTTCCTTTTTAAAACTAAAGATTGTCTTTTTTTAGCTAACATTTTTTCTCATGAAGCAAAATTTGCATCTCTGGAGACTTTTGTATTCTTCCAATACAGTTCCAACAGTGTTTTGTTTATATAGACATTATTATAGAGACAATATAATGAAATCGGGCGATTTCGTTTATAATATGAAAAAAGGACAACGTGCGTTGCCTATAAATATTGGATAAAATCGGTCGATTTTCATAGTTACGCAAGAGTGTGTGGTGTTACGTTTAAAAGCAAACTCGTACTAGTAAAATAAAAGCAACAACGGTTACTTTTAGACAATATAATGAAATCGGGCAATTTCTTTTGTAATATGTATATAGG
>JAUTXW010003992.1:0-68798 GCA_030620095.1 Kuschelorhynchus macadamiae | reverse complement strand
TTTTGGGTGCTAAATAACCAGTGATTCTAATATTAATATTTCAAAAATTTTCATTTTTTTTTTAGTTTGGAGGTTTTGTAGAGAAACATAGGAGTATGCAAGTCATAAAGCGAACATTAAAAGTCTTGTGGGAATACCATAAGTTTACAGTTCCTCTTTATGAGTTACTTTTAAAATGGAGTTTAGTATATTGGCTATTAATTGTAGTGCATTGAATTCTTGTAAAAGTCACACCACTTTATCATATCTTATGAGGGACTCTACCATTCATCGAGTTTTTAATACAATTCATCAAATGGTTTTTTAAAATTTATATTATAATAAAACTTTGGGGTATAGGATATTGCAAAAAATGTCCAAGCCAGCATAAACGATATCATTACAAATTGAATACAGTTGATTGAAATTTTCAATAAACAACTTGAAACAGTAATCGTGTGTGTTGTTTTTTTTTTAAACTATTGAAATGTTTCTTTGAAGCATGAAGGTAGGTTTTTTTGTTCAGAAAGTATTTGGCAACCTGTTAAATAAGCTAAATCTTTAAAATGTAAAATTTAATTTTATTCTGATTGAGGTAAGTAGGGATCGAGTACAGTATGGATTAAAGAAAATGAGCAACAAAAAATTAGATAAAAAAACTTATGTAAAATAAATTAAAAATATTTTAATATTATAGAAACGAAAGTACAATGCACTGAAATTAAATCATAGAAGTAATGACAATATATGATTTAATTTTAATAAAAACTAATGTAGCACTTCTTTCCTTTTCTGTAATATTTCCATTTTCTTATTATTGTTACAGTCATTCATCAGTGGAACAGATAAGTTTTTATTTTCTACTCCATATTTAATTCCTTTTTGCTACTTGTTCGCTCAAACTTTAGTGACATGATTTCCATGGCAAGATCTGTCTGACCTTGGTCCTAAAGAACAAAGTAAAAAATATAGGTATATACATAAGCAGTTATTTAAGGAGAGAAGCCCCTCCTCCTCCTCATTGTGCATCTACTCCTCCTCATCTTCCCTAATATTGAAAATTTTTGAAACGACTTCGTTAACTTAGCCTCGCCGCAGAAGGTTATCCCCTCTGTTAAAATAGTAGCCTAGCGGAAACATTAAATATAAAGAATTTAGAAAACCAAAACAGAAAACAATTTTTTGCTGATATTGACAGTTTAGAAATACAATATAATTTTAAAGTTATGTTATAATAAGTTTAAATAAAACAGAGTACATAAAGCTAATATTATTTTTATTCATTCATAAAAAAGTTATCAAACAAGTATAAAACGTTTGAAAGTGCACACATATATAATGATTTGGAGGCCATTAAAACTGGTTGTTCATCTAACTCAATAATTGGCTTTTTTGAATACTTTTTTATACATTCAGCTTTATCCTGGATGTCCAGAATTCCAGTATATACAATGATAATATTTCATTAACCAAATAGCTTGCTTATGTTGTTCAGGCAAAAGAAAGTCTAATGGAAAAGGTTGTTTAAAAATATAGTGACTTATTTTATCTCCATCGTAAGCTGCCAATTCTTTAGGTATACATTTATTTTTCTCGTCCTTAAAACCTTGAATGTCTAATACTAGCCTCATATTTTTAACGTAGAAAATTTCCTAAAAATAAATGTTTTTTTGAAGTAATCTTCAATATCCTTTTTGAGTTTTCTTAATTTTCTGATAAAAGTTTCTATCTCTCCTACTCGAAGTGACATTATCAGTTAGTCACGTTTTGTTGTCAAACGTCTAGTAACAACTGACTCTTTTGTTATTTGCAAGTTATATTTAGGAATTAAATTTAATTTTGAGGTAAAAATCCCGCATGGGTAGCTAATTTACAGTTGTTTACAATTTTAGTAAGTGGATTGTAACTAAAAACTTCATCATGTAATATTAGACAATACGCTGTTGTGTCTTTTTCTATGTCTTTATTTAGTTCAAATTCTACTCTCATTAGAATAGGTCCTGCTTGCAAAGATTCTTTTTGATGAGAAGAATTAATGTATGCAATGGGGGCCTTCTCCTTTAATATGAGTGAATCAAATAATGGTTCTTCTGTTTTTCTATAATAAGTATTGCGGAAATTGGAATACATTTCATACAAGATAGCGAATTTATTTTTCCTCATATCTAGTATGAGATCATTATAAGGATACCTTTCAGAATTTAAGAATACCTTGATGTTTCTTAAGTCTGTATTATTAAATTTACTCATATCGCTCTTTTTCTTATTCCATTTTTCTTGTTGAAATGCAAGTATAACATGACGGGGGTTTCAACTCTGGTTGAGGTTTTAACTGGCCAATTGTGTCTATTAGTTTTTAATAGTTCTGGATACTCAATTAATTCCCAACTTCTAAACGCTATTATTAAATCAGTATTTTTGTATATAATTTTTGTTAGTGATAGTTCTTGCGGAATTTTTACTGATATATGAGGTATATTCCATGTAAGTTTGTTAAGAGTAATTTTTAGATTTTCCTTCTCATCTGTGGTTGAAATGGCATTGTTATCGTTTTTTTTAAATGTGTTCAGATTATTTGGTGCGTTTAGATTGACAAACAAAAATCTTTTTTGGCTTTTTCGCAACTGAATAAAAATATTTAACTTTAAATTAATTGAAGCAGATATTTAATATATTTACATACCTCAACATGTAGACTAGTCTGTCTAATCATAATATAAATAATATTATTTAAGCAAGCATAAGAAATTATATCATTTACCTTAAGTTTTTATAGACACATAGTAGTTGTACAAATACTTTCATCCTATCGGGACTCGTCAGTGAATCTGAACACATTTAAAAATAACGTTATAGATGGCTGCAAACTATAATTTTTTTCATATCTAGGTTACATGTCAAACAAACTGACACATTTTAAAATTTTGAAATCAATTCTTTTCTATTATTTAATGTTTTTCTCTTACGATCGGCGCACTGACGAGACCGATAGGATGAAAGTATTTGTACAACTACTATGTGTGTTATTATCCCTAACAAGTATGAGCTCTTGTTTCGAATTTAGTATTACTTTTTTATAGTCTTCGAATAATCTCATGAAAATTTTAAGGGGTATGCAAACATTAAAAAATCCTGTTTTTTCATCGACGATTGTTGTTGTCGTAATCGGACCTTTTGAAGAGTTTTAACAGGATGCCAGCCTGCATTTCGTAGTTTAGCTGACTCGTTTTCATTGAAAGATAACCTTTTAGAGATGATGTGATACCAACATTTCTAACCGAATCTATAGTGACACCATTTAATTGATATCTTATCTTTAAAAAGAAAGGCAATTCCATTATTTATTAAACCCAACGTTTTAGAAACTGTTTCGTCCTCTCTAGTTAACTTTCCTTCTATGTGAAGAAAACTCTCACAAGGAAGGGTGTATTTTTCAATTTCATGGACGGGAATTATTATCTCATCATTATTTCCTAATTTGGCGGGTAAATAAGGTTTATAAGAATGAATTTCCGAATAAGTGATGGAATTATCAATTAAAAGCTTTTCTGTAACATTAAGTATATTAATATTAAAAGTTTTAGTCCTAGAGAGTCCAGAAACTTTTTATTAGCAGTTGTTAGCTCTTTAACGTTAACACGTCCACTTATGTTTTTCTTGACTAATTCATGCCTATTATATGTTTTTTGAGCAATTTTATTTGGAATACTAAAATTTCTGTTGTATAATACAACCATTTTTAATCTAGTTTTTTAATGTGCAGTCTAAGTGCAACTGTTTCGTCCTGGAAATTCACTATTTCCCCATTTTGATCTAATATTTTTATAGTAATTTTGTCTATCACTTTTACGGTTACAGAAAAATATATAATATTTTGTGGACTTTCAATTATTTTAAATTCAGGAGAGACGTTTGGAAAAAATTGATGAACAATGTTCATATTATGGGTGTTCTGTTCAAGTAGGAACCTTCAGCAATACTGCAGTCGATACATAGTGAATTAACTTTATTCCTGCAGGAACATCTGAATGTTTACTCTTTCCATCACCTCTGATAACCTGATCTTTAAATCCTATACTACCCTCTTTAAATGTGATATTTGTAGAATACTTAATTACCGATTGTAGAGTATTATTATTTGCAAATAAATGAAACGAAATCCCTATTTTATCAAATTCTTATATTAAATATTTATTAATATCTTGAATTTCATAGGTTTCGGGAGGGATTTCAATAAAATTGTTACCATCCCCATAGAAAAATTTATTATTTTTTTCATCAATATTTGGAATAGCATTAAAAGTTTCAAAATTAGTTAAACATATAACATATACTGGGCCAACATCTAAATAAATTGGAGGGCTAAAATCCGCATGCAACGTTGCTCCTTGAGCAGAGAGCGCTATTGTGAACGACATTCTAACGTATTGTCTTCTTAAATGATTCTAAGATTATCTATTGTGCGTTTTTATGAAGAAATGTTAAACAAAGTTGACCACAATTTGAACAATTGTAAGACTGGTAAGAGTTATGATTGTATATTATTTTCTTTTTTCTGTCATCGCTAAAAAAATAGGTTATAATCTCTAAAGGGGGCCTTAAATTGCCGAAACTAGGAAAATAATTGATAATTTTATCATTTTTAATATAAGCAGTCCAATGTGTACCCGCTCCATTACTATTATCTAAATTTATAATACCAGTTTCATATTTACTGATAATGTTTGGCATATTATTACGCATAAATACACCACGAAAATTTCGAATTTGTAATTTTTTGACATATTTTCTTAAATCAATGTTAGTTAGTGGTTTGCGAGGCAGTATCTTTAACAGTTTTTTGTTTTAAATATAATCCACACCCTTGTTTATATGGACGCAAAAATAAACCTTTCCCAATAGATAATTGCTCCATAACTTTATTGTCTTTTTTTTTCTTCAAGTTTATTTTTAGCGCTTCTCCCCAAATTAACGACTGAAGCAAGTCCAGCAGCCCCACCATTAAGTGCTTCTAAAGCAGATAATCCTGCAAAAAGGGGGATTAATGATAAAACTTCGGATTTGGAATTGGGATAATTCGATTTGTGGGATTTTTAACTCTTCCTTTATAATTGCTGATTAAAGACAACGCATCTTGAGCTGCAATACGTAAATTTTTATATTTTTTTCCGATTATTCCTTTCTTTGCTTTTCGAACTGCAGACTGAAAAGAAAATTTTGATTGAACCTTTTTTCCTTTTTTTTACTTTATTCCCCTTTCTTTTCGTATTCCCATTCCCAATTTTGATTTAGCTTTTATAATTCCAGTTATTCCTAAAGCAACAATCTTTTCACCGATTGGTGCCTCAGGTGATATGAATATTTCAAATGCCCTTCGTTGCGACGTTTTAAATCAGAAAATTTATAGTAAGCAATATCGTGTTGTTTGCAAGTTTCGTCTAAAGGATTTTTGCTCTTATCTCCTCTAACAAGCCGTTTATCTAGTTTGGTTCCTGGACCACAATAATTGTATGATGGAATGTGTAATTCGAATGGTAACTTGTTAATTAAAGTGGTTAACGAACTACCTCTCTTCATGAGCTTTGGCCTCCTAATATGTTTACATCTACTTCGTCTTCCCATTTCATATATACTGAAGCTTAATTGAGGTTATATATTTAAATGAAAAACTTGAAGATATTTCTCAGATACACATTGATTTTCCTAAAATGTGGTTAGAAAAACAATCTTTCTCGTTGCCCGTCAAAAATCATTAACTTAAATAATTTTAAAAAGCATGGAAAGTTATTGCTTTTTAAAATTATAAAGAGATAAAAAGAGCTTAATTGTAGGACCTTCTGGTTCAGGAAAAACCAATGTGGTTGTTGCTCTTTTAATATAAGAAAATGGTTTACGTTTTGAAAATGTATATATTTTTTCAAAATCCTCGTACCAAACGGAATATGAGTTTTTAAGAAACGTAATGCAGACTATTAAAGAAATAGGATATTTTAAGACATTGTGTTACCTGTAATCAAAGTATTATGCGAGATTACTTTTCCTTTGGGCGACATAAAAACACCGATTGCTTTTATTTGTGTCAAACCTATTCTTCAATTCCAAAACAACTAATTAGAGATAATGCAAATTTATTAATTTTATTCAGACAAGATGGTACGAATTTAAAACATGTTTATGATGATCATGTCGTCTCAGATATGTCATTGTCGAAATTTTCATTCAATGTGTTGGAAATCTAACTATGATTTTTTAGTTATTGAAAAGGATTGCTGTTTAAAATCTGGGAGATATCGAAAAGGATTTGAAAGTTTTATACATCTTTAAAACATATATAATATCTAACCTTTACAATCGACTTTAGTATATGACTCGTCATATTTTGCAAAGGAGCTGGTAGAAGCTCGAAAAGTTGTTAAATGAAAATATTAAGCACTAAAACCAGATTTAGCAGAGAGTAAAGTTCGACAAGAAAAAGAATTAAAACAAATAACTGAACCTTTGCAAGAATTACTTAAAACAATAAAAACCGAACCCTTGGTAAAACTAGAACTTACTTCACCATAACTCCAGAAACCGGCAAACGTAGTTTTTCAACTACAAAAAAAAGAACTGGAAGAAGACAAACGAATATTTCTAATAAATATCTTCCTCATGATATTCCATCATTTCTACAAGATAAAGACATTTTTCAAAATTATAGTGAAGATGTGTTCTTAGATGAACCAACTGGTACTCAACCCAGTCGTCCATCCGAATCATCTTTTATTGAACCCACGGCAGCAGATATAAGACAGGAAATGCTTGAATTAACTGAAAGAGGTGACGTTTACGATACGTATCTCGAAGTGTATCACCCACTTGTAAGATCATTTGTTGATGATTCGAACTAGATCATACACATGGTTTTGTTCACGACCCTTTACTAAAAAAATGGAAAATCGCAAATTCTACTGTTGAGTTTAAAGATGAAAACTTAAAACTTAAAGATCTAATTTATAAGGGAACTACTGGGTTGTACGAATTACTTTTTTTTAAACATCCTAAAGGTTACAAACCTCATGATGTAGAAAAGTATATGGACATATTAAAACGAATAAATGCTTACAAAAGAAATTATGACCCCAACGAGCAAGTTCAAGGGACCACAGATCCGAAATACATAACGATAATTAAACCATACTTAATAGAAAAAAAAAACATCATTAAACCTACAAGATCTTCTGCATCTAGCATTTCAAGTATCTCTAGTTTCAGTATTTTAAGCAAGTTAAGACCTCCTCAAAGACTACGATCCTCGTCATCAAAAAAAGGTGGAGCAATGTTACACTTATCTAACAAAAAAATTGACTACATTTATTTTGATAATATTAATGAAATAGTTGAAAGATTGAAACTACTTGTATCATCGCAAATGGCAGATCATATAGGTCATCAAAATGAAATTGTGTCAATTTTAGAAGAACTTAGGGAGGCAAAAGTAATTAAATAAAAACAATGTATTGCAACAAAATATTTATTCCTCATAGGACTTTCATGCCAATATGTCGATTGACAAATTTGGATCACATATATTAGATAGAGATAAAAATAAATTAAATATAAATGCTTCTTTTCAAATTTTAAACGTTGTCAACATCGCCAAAACAAATTTGTTTTATAAAATTATTATGCCCTTTATTGGAACCTATGATGCATCTAAAAGAAGTTATCAACTACTTCAAGATGGAAGATTAATATATATATTTCCATTTACTTCAGGTGAAATAATGTTGAGTTGAGTACCCCAAAGATGCGGTTTTATTAAAAATAAAGAACATTCCTATTCCATATGGAAAGCGAATATATATCAACCAGATAGATGCAATTAGTATTAATCCTCAAGACAGTGTAACTATACCAACTTTTTATTATGAATTAGTAATAAAATGTCCGATAATTATTGAAACTTAATCATTGTCCAATTTCAGTCATGAGCAATAGAATTAAAGATGTTGTTAATGAACTTCATAGACCAAGTAGAAAAAAATATAGACGAAGAAGGGTTATCGTAAAAGGAATAAATGATCTATGGCAAGGTGATTTAAATGAAATGTTACCATACTGGAAATCAAATAAAGGATACAGATACATTCTTGTAGTTATCAATGTGTTTTCAAAATTTCTGTGGGTAGAACCAGTTAAATCAAAGTCTGTAAATGACGTAACTTTGGCGAAGCAAAAAGTATTACAGAGAGCAAAATATAAACCGAAAAATCTACAAACTGATATGGGAAAAGAGTTTTTTAAATAAAAATTTTAAAAATTTAATAGTTAAATTTAACATAAATCACTACAATACTTACTCAAACATGGAAGCTAGTGTCATGGAGAAAGTAAACAGAACCATAAAAACTCTAATGTAGAAAAAGTTTAGTTTACGTGGAAATTATAATTGGGTAGACATTTTACACGAAATTGTAAAAACCTATCATAATACAGTTCATTCCAGTACTGGCAAAAAAACCATCTGAAATCAATAAGAACAATGAAAAAGAAGTTCTGACAATATCTTATACATATAAGAAAACAATTGTTCTTAGAAAACCAAAATTTAAAATTGGTGACTATGTCCGAATTAGCAAACAAAGAGAAGCTTTTACAAAGGGTTACACTCCGAATTGGTCAAATAAAATTTTCAAATATGAAGTTACATTATCAAATCCTAGAATGTATTTAACTAAAGATGAAAACAATTTAGAAATTAAAGGAGGCTTTTATGAGGAGGAATTACAAAAGATCAAATATCCTGACGTGTACCTAGTTAAAAAAGTTTGAAGGCGAAAAGGAAATAAAGTTTTAGTAAAATGGTTAGGATTAGATAAAACTCAAAATTCTTGGATTCTTAAAAAAGATGTATTGTAATATATTTTTATATCGTTTTGATTTTTATATACAAATAAAAGATTAACAAGTACTTAATTGTTTTATTTCAAATATTTATTTAAATACATTAAATCATTCTTTATAAATTATATTTCTATGTTCTTTATCCAAAATATTGCTAATAATTTTTTCGTACTTCATAATCCTATTCTCAAATCGCATCCTGTCTAAATAAAACTTTTGATATTCACATATTTGAGCATACCTATATGCAAACTTCCACTTTACTAATAAATGAACTTTATTGTTAGCTTCATTAATATGCACTGATTTCTTCATAATATTTTCTTTTTACGGTATTTTTCTTTAGCTTATTTTCCAATTCGCATGAATGCATTAACATTTCTAACATTGTACTAACATTTTCACTGTTGGTGTTTTGGCTTGGATTAAGAACATTATATACATTCGTTAATATTGAAGTACTTATCGAATTCTTGGTTTTTAAGTATTTTAAGCCTATATTCAACAAGTTCTTGCAGTTCCCATAATTTATCCATAGAATCACACGCAAGACAAACATAAACTCCGCCCAGTTTTTGAATTTTTATAATAGGAGTAGAATTAATTTTTCCAAAATATAAAGTATGTCACCAATAATAACCGGAAACGAGTCACTTCCTGGCGCATACAAATAACTTGTTATAACTCCCTGATATATCGGTAACTTCTTCCAATCTTCTTCATTAGAACTAATAAAAAATCCATTTTGACGTCCTATTTGAATTGTTGGTGAAAAATCATCTAATCGCAATCCAACACGAAGAAACTTTGAGGCACAATTGCTCAGATACTAAATTTTAAAATTAATAAGTTTTTCAGTTAATTTTTTGCAATCTTCGCTTTCACTGTTCATTTTAGAATTTAACTAATATACACTTGCTTGGGTAGTTTTACTGAACATTGTGGTTGCTATATTTAAATACTTATTAAAACATCTCTCGGTTTTATATCAATTCTCCCACTACTCTACATTAGAATTCAAGGCTTTTTAAAAATGTTTCATATACAAAGAACTTGAAAATAATAGTATTTTAATTTAATTTATATCAGTAATAAATACACCCCCACAGAAGTAAATATTAAAAATACCAATAAAATTATTATAACTTATAATATGTATGACATGCCAAAATCGGAGTTTCTACTATGAAAATGAGTAGAATTATAATTAAATTCGCATGAAGTGTTTTCTACATATTTTTGAATCCAGTTAGTGTCAAAAATCGTATTATTATGATAATAATATAAAATTTTGAAAAATTACTGTCTTTATGAGCTTGTTTTATCTGGTAAGAAAAAACTACTGTACTATTGTTAATTTTTTCAGTTTTCATGAAATCGCAAGATTCGGGCCATACTGTTTCAATGTTTATTTTAAAACATATTTCACTTTTTAGCACTTTAGATGGATGGTAAACAAACATGGAGTTTGGTACAATAGCGTATAGTAAAATATGGGTATGCATAATAAAACGAACTGGAATAAATAAAGGCAATGTGTTTAATATAATACCAAGAAGAGAATGGTTATAATACAAGAAGTAAATTTAAATACTTTTGCAAAAAATTTCAATAATTCAAAATACATTTTACATTTTTACATTTCAAATAATGACTAATAACTATTTTTGGAAAACAAATAATTATAGAGAAAAATATTAGTATTGACAATTTTTATTTACACACTTTAATAAATAAACCACAAAATGGTAAAAATACAGAAAAAGAGAGATACATTAAATAATGAAATTAATTGTCATAAAATCTATTATTTACCTTTTAAACATATAAAATCATTTTATAACTAATAAATTTCATTATCATTATATGAAGTGTAGTAAAATCCTGCTCTTGCTAAGACTTCAGGTTTCAATTTTCCCTTCCAATTTTTAAATGAGGAAAGTCGTTTTTCATAATTTCTTTAGAAATTGTTGTACGTTTCAGAATTAAGTACTAAAGTTAAAGAAACAACTGAAAACTGATATTTAATATAACCTGTAACCTTGAAAATTAAAAGAGGAAGGGAAAATTGAATTTACAAGTTTGAAAGGTCTTCATGGTTCATTGACCATTCGTAAAAAGGAATATTCTGGTTACCCCACGCAAGTGTGTCGAAGCTGTTAGGAATTTTAAATCATTTATCATCAGAAGAACTTAAGGCCAATTTACTTACTAATTCGATGTAAATTGTATGTAAACGAGATTTAAACAAATACATTGTACAGAAGGTTTTTGAGTTGTTTTCAACATCTTTATAATGAACAAAATCTAATTGTTTTTAAATACTACTGGTTTTAATTCCCTTGGCCTTCTTAAGAGTATCACTCTCCGTTTTGACACAATATGCTTTGGCTGAAGTGCCGTAAAACACTTTATGGGTTCACCAGCATATTTATCTTTAAACTTTCCAGATTTGGTTATTGGCATTTCATGAATATTATTTGGTTTATAATTTGATGTGTCAAATTTTTCTATATTACGTTTTAAATCTTCATACCCATTTTGCGTTTGTATTTCTAATATGAAAGAGTCTGTGTCAGTGTACAAAATTTTAACTTTATCTTCATAAAGAGGCTTCAAAAAGTTATAAAAAAAATTATACATTACAGTTTTTGAAACATCTTTCTGCGCCATCTTTTCTGTGATTTTTTGACCACTGTGTAACTAACCTTATGTCAATTCTTTTATCGACATTCTACATAGTTTTTCCATATATACTGTTATTTGCTAATTTATAATTATTTTTATCAAATTTATTTTTAGACTCATTATGTAGTTTTGTATTCAAGTCAATATACGGTTTTAACCATGGTGACTGAGTAAACCCTAAAACTCTATGTACCCCAGTTAATTTCAATCCATGTTCAATGTGCTGTTTTAAAAGTGTATAATGAATTAAATATTTTACTTTATCTTTTAAATTTGGTATTAACTTGGTGCAATTAGAATTAAGGGTTTTTTATTTTCAGGACAAAAAGGAAAGTCATTATGAGCATCATGTAAGTCCGTGGGATACTCCAAATCAACTTCAAGGACATAGCCTTTCAGAAAAGTCGGAAAGGTTTGCAATATCTAAATTGTTTATTTCTGATTTTAAAAGCCATATGAAATTTTTTTGGGGAAGATATTGAGACATTGCGTATCCATAAAGATTGGTAGCGTCGAAATACATAATAAAATTAGTAGGTTTTAAAGAATCAAAATCAGAAAGAAATAAATTATTGGCAACGGCTTTTCTACATGCGCAAATACTAACACAACCTCGCACACTACTTTAAAAAAAAATGTAACATATCAGCGACCGTCAAAAGTTCTAATTGAACACCTGTATAGCGTAAACAGGAATCAAAACTCAAACCGGGAAATGTATAATAACGTGCCGGGTCTAATTTATAGGAGTTCAGAGAAGTTTTTCTAAAATTTTGAAAAATATCTGCTAAAAGTAAAACATCTGATTTTAGGTAAATATCAGAATAATCACCTAGGGTGTTACAGTTAAATAATTTCCACACTTTTATTGCCCTTTCATATTCTTCTTTACTAACATGTTCATTCGTCAAGTCATTATAAAATTCCTCTTGTTTAGGTAATGCGGTTTTATTTAACTTTGTAAGGTCTTTAATGTAAATCTACGGAAATACCCCCCTTTAGTCGAATATGTTTAAATTTTTCAGTATCAGTAAGATATTTATGAACTTCTTTACACTGATTTTCACTTATCTTTTCAGACAATTTTGCAAGGGAATAAGGTAAAAATGGAAAAGAATCAATAAATCTTAAATGTATATACTTTCTTTTTTTTTAATCCCAATTTTCGGTCATAATAATTGTCTACTTCTATATGTTTCGGAAAGGAAATATATTTTTCTTTGTTTTGGGCTATTACCGACAATTTCTCTTGACTTGACTCTGAACATTTTAAGTAATATGCAAATGAATAAGGGACATGCTCAAATTTTTTTACAGTGTAAGTTTTATCTAAACCTAACTCTACATCATCGGTGCTATCAACAGGTTTAAGTACACATTCAAAATCGGTATATATGACAAAAGAAACTTTCATTTGATTTTGAATATTTTGAAATTTAAGAATGTGTCCCGGTACGTTTTTCCCAAATTTTTCTTCTTTGTAATCTTTTGATGGAAATTTATTCTTACAAAATCGCAGTCAAAAGTATTATGTCTAGTTAAATATTCTTCTGAACTAAAATACTGAAGACATCTATCACATAGATATTTTTTTCCATTATGTTTTGAAACTTGACTTGATATTAATCTACTTAAATTAGAAATATAACAATAGCGAAAATTCCCATCATCATCACTAATTAATAATAAATTAATATGGTTTGGTTTTTTAGATTTTGAATAATGTAGACGACCTATTACTTCATAATTAAACCTAAAGTTTTTTCTAATTTTTTCCAAAGAGAATAAATATTAATAGATATATTGTTCTGTCTTTTAAATTTTTCTACGTCCTTTAAAGCTATAGGAAAGTCAATACCTGAAGTATCCAAGATTGTTTCGAAGTGCGGATATGATTGGATTTAATATTCCAATCCAGTTGGAGGATACATTGCAGCTATCACACACCACGCCAAACAATAATGGTCCTGATTTCGAAGGGTAATAACAGCTCGCCTAAACTCGATTTTATTCCGGTAGTGGAATTTAGGAAGAAAAAAGCAGTGGATTATATTTGTTGAAATTCATTTCTAAATGCAAAAGTTTCAAAAGAACCCATCCTGCAACAAAAAATTGTATTAGAATATATTAGATTTTTTATGATTTTTAATAAAATATAAAATGGTTTTAAAATATTTAAAAAATTACCTGAATCTTTTTCTGCTAAATCATCAGGCTTTTCGGTCTATTATTTCACACATTTCGTTGATGTTCGATATAATATCTGAACTGGTACAAATAACTTTAGAAGTATTGAATGACTTGATTGCGTGAACTCCGTTATTAGGATTGAAGTAAATGCCAAATAATTTTATATTTAATTTTAAGCATGTATGTGTTTCAAGGAATTTTTTTATTAAGCTTTTAATTTTGTCTGATATATCCATGAAAAACAGTTGAACGTTTACATATAAGGCTTCTGCTAAAATTCTGTATGATATGATTCTTTTATCAAAAGCGGATTTAATAATTTCTTTCTTCGGCACTTAAAGCTATGTTATTCTTATGTATATTGGTCCTAAGGTGGCTACCCCATAGTGATTTCCTAATAGATTTCTTACAATGTTCACAATATTTGTTGCTTTCTAAAACAAGAAGGTTCTCTAAATAACTTAAAATTATAATAAAAAACACCAAGTAAATTTAAAATACGTTTACAGCGCAAAAATAAAAGACTTCTACAGTGACATAGAAATAGATTTAAAATAGTGAGGTCACTGCTGTCAATATTCCATAGAAAATTTCACGCTTTAAAATGACTCTAAAACTGCAAATCGTAACTTAAATTAACATGTAAAATAGGTGAATTTGCGATAGTAATAGCATACTTATATTTAACAAAATGAATATCAATAAAATGTCGTCACTTTAACTGAAAACACTCTGTATTGAGTATAGAAAAATTTTACAAGTTAAATATATAAAATAAAGTAATAGGTATTATGAGTTTAAAAAACAATGTATTGCTTTGCGTTGCCAGGCGTAAAAAAATGTAGAATATACTATAAAAAATAAACTCTTACCTTCTTTCTTTTTCAATCCTGGCTCCGATGAATTTTCTAAAACTTCTAGTTGTTGTTTGCCCCTTGCTGATATTTTTACACACTTAGTTTTTATGCGACGATTTAAATTGTCTCTTCTAGTAAAAAATTTGTCACAGTTTAAACATTTAAGATTCATTTTGGGCTAAAGTAAAAAAAAATGTGCATTAACTACTTCTCTTGGTGGGAAGCAGTCATTAAGTTTCTTACGTACTGAGTTACTGTAGTAACAAAGCTTAAATAGGATTTTAAAAAAGGTTATAGGGGAGATGGGGCGATAAAAAAAATTTTTGTATATTTTTTAATCCATAGAATCTGCCCACCCATCAAATATACACTTAATTCTACTCCAAAGTTCCTCTTGTTCCTTATCGATGAAATTATTTTTTAACTGGGAGTCCAACAAGTTGTTTAAACAAAAGCCAAAAGATTTTAAATTTGACAAAGTAATCCGTGATTCCCTACTTTTAGTTTTTTTTTTGAATGCCAAAATGAATTTTTTTGACGCATCGTATTTCTGTTTGCGTCGAATTTGTCCTATGAAAATAAAATTGCTCAGGTGTTTTTGGTTCTAGAAAAGATGGTTCTGGAGAACATAGTTGCAAATTTGTATTTTCATTAGGCGTAAATTCTGTACGCTATACTGGGGCCCAGGGAGAAAAATTGGACTTCTCTGCTTGCAAGTGATATCACTATCAGAATCAGATAAAACAGAAGGGGAATTCGGAGGTGAATTTTAAAAATGTCATTGTTTCGACCAACTGAGAAATCCGAACCAGAAGGTGACCTATTATCACAGAAAGTGGGTTCTTTAGAACAATTTTTGGTCAAAGAGTCAACAGAAAATTTGGAATTTGAAACATTTTCGATAACGTTTAAATATTGCAAATTGTTAACGCAAGGTATGGTATCAATATTAAAATGAAAATCTTCTGAATTTGAACTGTCGTGATTGTGGGCCGAAAAAATAACTAAATAGTCTTTCGATTTTGTCATGTCTTCTAAATTTTGTGAGTGAACCTCTAAAGGTTCGTTTCCATTAAATTGTAATATATCTAAATCAGAACTAGTTTCTAAGAGATTCTCAATCGGTTCCCAGTTGCTTAATCCCTCAGTTAAAAATTCTGGTTTAAATACAACGCCTGCTAAATTTGATTTAGAATTTTGAGAAGAGATATTGCATGATTTTTTTGAAGATCCTATACCCAAGTAATCTTTAAATTTAGACATTTCTTCTAAAATTTCGTCAGTTGGTTCGTCAATACGATTAGAATTATTATCCTTTAAAATATTAATTAACTCTTGGGTCAGGATATTATTAGAATTAGTTGTTTGCAAGTTCTCTTCAACAATATTTTTTTTATTTATAGAATTAAGTTGTAAACGAGCATTATTTTCTACCATACCTGGCACCATGTCCCTGAAAGATCGGCTCCTTTGGCTTAAATTATCGCTTGAATTTAGAATTGCAGGAACATACACATTTTGCAAAATTTGAACTTTTTTACCCTCCATTTTTGTAAATTTGTAAAAATGTAAAAATAAAATTATATGAAACGGAACGGAAAGAACGGGAACTCGACAAATACGTGTTACGACGTTAAACGAAACTTAAGAACTGCTTAACTAAAAGCATAAGACGGTCGAGTTTATAAAGAGAAATCGAAGGTTTCTAGACTGGTTTATTAAAGGTCAATGCTATGGTCCACATGCAACTCTCTAAACATGACCTCGTTCACATGTCCCCTTTCCCCTTTTCCCCTCCCCGTCCCCCTCCCCCTTCCGTCCTCCTCACTAATTAATTAACCCCTTCCCCCTAACTCCCCTTTCCTACCCTCCTCAATGACTTTCGTTTCCCCTTTACCCAAAATTTCTTAACATGGTGTGGTATAAATTCATTTTAATTCCCACATTTTTTAAAATAGTGATATATTTTAACCAACCGTTAACCAGAAAGTATATTAAAATGAATCGCGAATAGCAAAATAATTTTTGGCATAGTAGACTCATTCGCATTGTTGGAAATAACATAAGAATAGTGTAGCAACCACCCCCGGAAAACCTGTGGAACAGCCTCAGGGTAATCAACAAGGGCGTCTTCAGGAGTGGCATCATGAACGAAGACGTCCTATTCGTTTGCTCAGAAATTCTTCACCACAATTTCCACCCCCGTTTCCACTACAACATGCGGGGCTAGGACCGGAGCAGGTAGATAAAGAACAGCATCACCCTGAACAAAGAAGGCGTCGGCGTCGTCTGGAACGGCGGCGGGAACAAAGACCCCTATCTAATTGCGGAGGCCTCAGTGGGTAGGCCGAAATTCTCCGCCATGAACTACACCGGAGCAAGTGGGTGAAATTTCTTCAACCACTGGGCCTGACATTCCTCTTATGAGTCAGGAAAAATATTCGAGGGTCCAATAATGGTGGCAGAAATTTCTCAGAGTGGTGTAAGTTAAGTAAAATATTAATCTTAAAAATTTGTATTATGATTTTTTGAAGAATTTTTAATTATTTTTGTGTCTTTCAGAACAATCGGACTATGACGAATAATGCTGCACTATACCCGTAGAAACTGAGTGTTTGAGTGTACTGTTTAGTGTATATAGAAACAGAAAAATTAGGGACAGTGTTAATTAAATTATTAGAGTGCTTAGAGATAATAGAAAAAATAGTGAAAACGATTTTTTAGAGAAAATTAAATTATTACAAAAATCATTTTATGGAATCTGCATATATCTAGTCAACCGTAAGTAATAATATTTTCGTAAAGTTTTTATTATTAATTGACTGCTTAAACAAAAATGTACACATTTTTTTTTATTTGCACATGTAATATTTGTGGCAAATTTTGCTTTGTTTATTTTACATACCTAACATGTTTATTGTATATAGGAACAAAAACATTTAGTTGCATTACATATTTAGAAAATTAGGATCAGTCTGTTAAACTATTAAAATACTTAAAAAAAGTAAATCATATTAAAAATTTGCTTTTAATTAATTTAAAGTTAAATATTTTTATTCAGTTGCACACGAAAAAGCCAAAAAAGATTTTCACCATATTATTGGTCATAGCTTAAAGAAATAACCTTCGGCGACAAGGCTAAGTTAACGAACTATATTGATTTGATTAAATAGTTTTCAATATTAGAGAGGAGGAATGAATAACCATAACAAGATATAACACTAATTTAAAATGAAAAATATAACCTTAATAATATCCAAATATTATAAATTTCGGTTAGCTGTATTTTTACGATCCTTCTGACTCCTTAAATAACTACTTACATATATACATGAATATATAATAAAGCTGTATACAGGGGAAGCAAGCTGAAGCTGATTTATTTAGGTTCGAATGGATCAAGGCAAGTGAACCACTGATTCATAAAATTTCAAAAACAAGAGTCTATTCAAATTTTCTGATTATTAGAATAATTTAAAAAAGTTCTAAACAAATATTAACTTTTCTGAAAATTCTTCAGAATGCCTCACTCAGATAATTAAAGTGTACTGTTAAATAGTTGGTTAATGAAGCATAACATATTAATTACAATAATAATAATAAATAGTCAATTTCCAAAAAGGAACTTTTTTTAGACATTTAAAGAATGGCACATTTTAAAGCATTTTCATTTGTTAAAATAAACTTTGCTCTTTCTTTTAAAACTCGTGTAAAAATAACATAAAATAAATGAACATAACTGCCATTTTTTAAGAGCTGAAGAAACCAGCTTTGAAATTCAAAAAATGACAACCAAATCTATGACAAAATCAGTTTATCAATTATCTAAGGGAGCCCAGAAGAATTTTGGCGACAAGTTTGACCAATTATTGAGTGATTTGTAAACATTTATTTTAAATAACTCAACATATATAATTATATACTTTAAGTCACTGTTATTTTTTAACACAAGTTTAAATATTAAAATTTCAACAAGTAGAAATGTTTACCTTAAGTGCTTAATTAATTTTCCTAACTTATCACTAATAAGAGACTATTATATGTTTCTAATAAATGACAGTGAGTCAGTCCAAAAAAGGTTTTTTGCACTAATTTGAACGAACTCCAAAACTCATTGAGAAAACCTGACCAGAACTTGGGGCAACTAAAGCTTTGATAAGCTAAAGCCTGAGCAGTATTTTTTAACTCAAGGGAAATGTTTATAAGTGCTTAAAAAATGTATGCAAATTGATATGCCAGAGAGTGGAGAAAATAATATTATTTTATTGTATTTATTTATTTTTATTTATTATAATATTATATTTTCTTTATGGGCTGATTATATTTAGGTAACACTATATAATAATAAATATAAAATATTGAGTAAATAACATGAAATTAATATTCACTTCTGCCCCTCTGGAATTTTAATTTTGTTTTCTCTTTTATCAATAATTAGGTAAGACTAATAGGAAAAAAAATAAATTTCAACATTAGATTTGAATATTATTTTGAGAGCCACTTTTCAAAATTTCTCCGTATCCTCAAGGAGTTTAAGAAGTAGAATAAACTAAGCCTAAGTATTCTTGAAATTTAATCATTTATTAACATAATGCTATTCATTATGGTAAAATGTCTATTTGATCTACACTACTCATTATTACTAAATTATACAAGCAATTCTGATTATTGTAATATATTAATTACCTCAGCGGTCACTTATTTATTTTCAAATTCAACCACTTTTTTTTTGATGAGCTAATTTGCTTCAGTAATCCACTCATAATTTTCTACCCAAAACTTGTTTTTATTTTGTTCTTGCCTAAGATTCATAATGATACTCTATCATATGCAGTGATAGAATCCCAGTTTGAATAATCAACATTTATTAGTTTACTTGATTTTGTACAAAAATTGCAAAAACATATGTCAACCATACCTTCTTACTTGAAATCTCATTTAGAAGAGTCATATACTGATAATTCAGAGAACAACACAGAAATAGCTTATTTTATTTACAATTCTGCCTATATGTAACAACTACCAACCAAGTCACATTGCTTCAGGCATTTTTCGCATAGTAAAACGTATTTACTAGAACCTAGCAATAAAATGCGTCGTAGTAGGCTGATTAAATTAAATTTTTTATAAACTTATTAACTGATTACGATTTAAAGCGAATATTTAATCAAAATGTTATTGGACAGGTTCTTAAAAGTTTGGTTAGAATTAAAAAAACAGACGACAAAGTTGAAAACATACGACGTTGTCGGCTTGAGAATATTGTGCTGGTTCCTTTTACTTTATACAATTCCATTATGAAATAATTAAAGCATTGTGACTTTCAGCAGATTTATTTGTAATTATGTATTAGTTTTATAAAGGTATATTATTGAAAAAATTAAAAAATTCAAGGATTATATCACTAAATACGAGTCTCGCGCATAAGTTTGCATCTATTTAAACGACATATGGCAAACTCGCGCCCGCGCATGCGCAGAACTGGAACTGGACCCTTCATATAATTGGGTCGCCTGAGGAACATCCTCTATCCATATTTCTAAACTAATACATATATGGTTGCATCCTGTCTCTAGACGCTAGTATACGGACTTAGACAAGAGCTAACAAATGCCAAGCTACAAGCGTTACAAATATTCACTACCTAAATAGTCGGCTTTGCGCTGGCCCACAGCAAAATTACATATTATATTTGAATTATTTTACTTAAACTAAAATTTTTTTCAAAACCATTTTACTTTAATATTTTGAATTACTTATTCATAAGCCTCACTCATACCAAGTTACATCCATATTTTCTATATTAATAATTATTTGATTATGTAATGACTATTAGTAGCTATCTATATCTGTCTATATTTGTAACTTAAGCATGGTACATAATACCACTTTAATTGATCCATTATATGTTTTATTTCAAGTAAAATATTTTTTTCTTTGAATTCTTACTTTTTACTTCCCTTTACAAGTCGTGAAAAATCACCCTCCGATATTTTTTCAGAACTTTACGTTTCAGTGTCCCTAGGTGACGAAAAACATCTTTTTCCAATTCCATTTGTCTGACTGTCGGTCTGTCTGTTCTCGGCATAGCTAAAAAACTGCTAATCCGATAGACTTCAAATTTTAGTCAAAAATTAAGGGTCATATTGGTATGACCTGGTAACATATTATTAAAAATCCAATATGGCCAATCAAAATAGCGGTCTAGTAAAATTTTTAAAAACTGGTGAAATAAAAAAAATTATTATTAAAAAACTACTTATCCAGTTTGCACAAAAATCAAGTATTACCAGAGAATCAAGTGGTAAAATTTTGGTACGAATCCAAGATGGCGAAACAAAATAGCAGCTTAATAAAATATTTAAAAATTTAGCCTGAAAAAACTACTTAATGGATTGATTTTATATTTTGTGCAATAAATAATCATGATATAGAGATGAAGTGGTAAAATTGTAGTATGAATTCAAGACAGCGGAACAAAAGCTCTGCAAAATAAAATGTTTTTATCGTGAAAAATTCACTAAGTTTTACATATCTTTACGTTTTAGCGTTCTTAAATTCCAAAACATATATGTTCCATTAATTCCGTCGGTCTGTCTGTATGTTTGTCAGTCTGTATATTTGCGGCATAGCTTAAAAACTACTTACCCGATTGACTTTAAATTTTGGTCAAACTTTAAGGGTCATATGGGGATATCCTGGTAATATTTTGATAAAAATCTGGTTTGGCCGAACAAGATGGCGGCCTAGTGAAATATTAAAAAAATATATTACTAAAAAACTAATTTATCGAGTTAACCTCAGATTTTGCGCAAAAATCGACTGTTATGTAGGAATGAACTGGTAACATTTTAATAGGAATCCGAGGTAATAATAAAATATTGAAAAAAATCAGCATGAAAAACTATTTATTAGATTAATTTCAAATTTTGTAAACCTCTAAAGTCGTACGAAGTTAGGATGGCTAAATAAAATGTTTAATAAATCAACGTAAAAAATCTTATTCAATTCACTTTAAATTTTGAGGAAAGATTAAATGTGATATAGGGATAAGGTGCGAGTTCAACGTGACGTAACCCAATGACGGTGTATGTAAATGTAAAAACTACTTATTGAATTTATTTTAAATTATACCCAAAAATCAAATGTGGCATAGGTAAAATAAAATACGGTGGGAGAAAACGGTGCCAAATATAAATATTTGAAAAACAGGAGGTTTTATTAAATCTACACCTCACTAGTACCAATAAAAAGACAGATTTATAATGAGGGTTTACCTGAACTATAAAGAATCCGATAAAACCGTAGAAATATTTTTTGTAGAAAATTGTATGTACTTTAATTTTTGTATTTACACATGTTTGCAAAAACTGAACCAAAACTCTCTGAAATCAGTCATATGACTGAGTTCTTCCCATGAAGACTTTTAATCAGAAGGTGGAGATCTATAGATGAATAGATAGATACATTTATTTGACAACGTTTCAAAATAAATGTTTTTTGCTGGTCATACAAAAAAAAACTAAAAAATAGGTAAAATGAATGATGTCAATAGTATGCCACAAACTAAACAGTAAAAGTACAAACGAATAACATATTGTTTACAAAGTCTAAGGTAAGAGTAAAAAAAATATATTTATAAACAGACAATTGGCAATTCAATTCAAGGTTGACGCCTACATATATTCACTCACTGAATAAAAATAATTCTTTAATAGTATTTTTTTAATTTTGGTTTTAAACTGAAAATAGTTTAGACACTTGATTGTGTTATCGAGGTTTTAATAAATGGATATTATATTCACAGAGGTTCGTGATGCACTCGCAAGGCGATGCCTCAGAACCAATCTAGCGAATCAGACGATCTAGTTTTCAGTGGCCCTGATTGCGTGCTTTTGTGCAACAAAGGCTTTGTGACTTTTAGATGACACTTCCATAGCTCAATAAATAGTAAATATTTGCGAAATACACCTTTAGCAACATTTCTATATCAAATGTTTAACCATTTAGTCTCAAACAAAGATTGTCTATGTGGATACCACTTTAAACCATCGTCCAAAAAGATACCCAATAGCTTAACGTAGACCCCTTTAACAAGCGTACTGTTGCCTAAATTGGTTAACTAAAGATTAGTTAATAAAGATCGAAACGTTGTATTTAATTTACTCTACTATCATTTATCCTAAAACCTGAAAATTACCCCCTTAAAAATGCGGCGATTGCAACATTTCTGCTCGCGACTGCCAGTCGGCTTGGGAGTGGGTCAATTTTGACCAGGGCGCCACTAGTTTGTATCGCAACCCAAACTAGAAGATCCTTGGTGTACAAAAGATCCTTAAGGGCTCAGATAAAAAAAAATATAACGAAACAAATGAGTCACTGCTAAGGTAAGTAAAACACATAGAGTTCGATCAATCACAAGTGTGTTTAATCAAAAATATTTGTTTAAAAAAAACAGTAGGTTTTACAATCCCAATATGGGTATCCAGCTATTGGTGATTTACAAAGATTGGTTATTATGTTTTGAAATTAATAATTAAATTGTATAAAAAAAGAATAAAATAATGCCTAGCATGCCATAACAAGGCTTAATGGAGATATAATATGAATTAATAAATGAATAAGAAATGAAAACGAAAACGGTAACGCTACAATAATTAATTGAAATAAACACCATTATTACCCGAGTATAGCATACTCAGCCAAATAAATGTTATATGTACCTTTATTTAATACTGACAATTAATTAATTTAAATTAGTAAGTAGACCTCAATATTTATAAATAGTAAAAAAAAGGAAAGTAGTATGTAATAATGTTCTGGTCGTGTACCATGGTATACGTGGAAGAACTCAAAGTCATATGAGTAGTGCTACCTGAGTTTTAGGATATAACAGTTTCAAATATAATCAACATTATCTACTCATATAACACAGAACAAGTAAATCCTCAAAAGGTATACAATTATACGATTACTGCAAACCGCAAGAAAAAGTAATTTTAAATCAGACTTCACTTATCTGTACAACTATTTAGAGTCCAAATCACCACACCGCACTACATCATCAACGGCCAGTCAATGTAGATGTCTGCTGCTTGCCCAAAATGAAAGCAAAACTCGTGGTGTAGAGCAACACCCCAAGACTTAATGGGTAGCTCCAAAAAAAAAAAACCCTAAAAAGAAGGTAAAACTATCCTTAGTACAATTGTACTAGTGCAAAAATAACCAATTCCCACCCTCTTTCTAGTTAAATATATTTAAAACTGACTTTATCGTCTGAATAACCCTGTACATTACTGTACTACATTATATAAATTCATAATTACAAAACTGACAGAATGGTGCATTAAACAAAAGAATTAATTCTGCACTATTATAATATCGAAATTGTATAGCTTGAACAATTGATTAAGATAAGCTGCCCTAACATATTAATCAAATTGGAAATATTTAAATTTCCTACCTCAAAAGCGAAATTAGCAATTAGTTATTGGTATGCCAATCAAACTATCCTTAAAATAAAAGTATCATTGTTATTATTTAGATAGGCAGACATTTTGTAAGATTGATTATTTATTTACATAAAAATATCAATAAAATTAATATAAAACCCAATAACTAGATTTAATATAATTATATAATTAAACAATGTTAGGCCCAAAATATACAATGCCTGAGGCATATTTTATTAAAGGAAAACACACATTTTTGCCTTATCTAACACAACCCCTAATTTATAAAAAATAATTACCTGATGATCCGACTGTAGCTACTCTACTCCATGACCAACAATGCTACAGAAGCCAAAATCTTTGTACTACTACAGAGTTCACAGTTATATAATCCCTTTACAGGGGTGAAACTAATTTCACAAAAAAAAACTGGAACCTAACCCCCACTTATTCTGAAGGTTTTCGGGGAAAAAGTAAAGATATTTCAACACGAGGATCGAAGTAAAAAATCACAGTAAAAACGGCCATATTTCTGTCTCTCTTAAACCCATCACAAAAGATCGTACCACACTCTTCCCCCTGCTTACAGCAGAGCCAACCACAATATCCTCCAAGTACCTATGATATGTACAATTATTACGACATAATTTAAATTTTGACAAGCTCAGATTTTAATTTGGCTCAACATTAATAATAGTTGAGTTAATTAAAGGAAACAAGTGTTTAAAACCAGGAAAAACTAATAAAAACTAGCTAATCTACAAGGTTCCGGTTGCTCTAGGGTATTTCATTATAATTTGGTTGGTAGCACTAGCAGGGTTCCATGGCTATATTTTTAACGATTTCAAAATTTGAGGCGAAGTTAAATAGAATTCCTATGATTTTCGTCTCCTAAATTCATATTAGGATTACCATGGCATTATGGTCATTTTCTGCTTATTATATTTTAAGATATTCCATTTAATTAAAAACACTAGGTATTGTGTCCTAGATTAATAATTAACTTTAATCACTTGCCGCCAGAGGACAGTTCGATAGATAGATCAAAATGTTAATCAAGACAAAACAACAAAATCGATAAAGAATTACAGTGAAACCAGAGAAAATACCTCCTTTAAATCTGTTTAATGGTATCTTTAAAAATGTATGGAAGTTATGTGAAATCTAATCATGTTGATAACCAGTGTGCCCCAATGTAATTGTGTTTGTATATCTCATGTGTCTCTAAACAAACTCTTGTAAAAGATAGCATACTAGTGTAGTGATTCCATGAAAATATAACATATGGAAATACCTGGATAATTGTGAAAACAGAAACAGGTGAGAAAACAGATACAGGGAGACCCGGACAGTACATTTCATAGCCAAGGAAACCTTAAATGTGAATTTAGTCAGGCATACCAGACATTAGAGTAAGATATGTAATTCCACAATCATTTAAATAAGCCTCTTTTTGTGATATACATAAGAAAAATTGTTATAACTTAACTTATATGAATGAATACACTTGTTTACTTGTTACTCACACTGTGTTCGTGAATAAATACACATATCCCAGTGTTCTCAAAAGTATAGACATTATATATTATATAATTATCTGCTATTAGCAACGTTATTTCTCATTTTAAAACCGTACTTTATTTTCTGTAGTAATATGCCAAAACCAACAAGGGATAAGGTAGTCGAGAACAGGTGTTCGAGTAAATTAACTTTATGAAATACTGACTCGAATTTATTTGACTTATTATGTTATACGTGTCTAGAACCAAAATTGCATGTAACAGTACCACTGAACTTAAATGTAATGATCTATATTTTTTCGTTGTTTAATTTGAGCTATATGTGTTTAGGGGCCGAAATTAAAAGTGTCGCTTCATCTGCATATAGAACGCAATTATTAGGAGAAAGGCTTTGACTGAAGTCGTTGATGTAGGCTATAAATAGCAAGGGCCTTAGGATTGATCCTTGTGGTACCCAAGGCCCTATGTGTAGGCTCTGAGAATTCGACTGGCTCTCGGTCAAAGCTACCGCTTGTATGCGATTGTGTAGATAAGAATGAATGAGAAGGGGGAGTATTCTGTTTATTCCATAATAACTAAGTTTGTCAAGTAAAATAAGATGAGATACACAATCATAGGCTCGGCTGAGACTGTACAAAGCAGCAGCATGTTGCCGGCCTTCACCCAAATCCTCGACGATGGACCCACCTCCAGAATAGTCAATTGTCGAGCAATCGCCAAATCGCCTAAATCCACATTGACTCCAATCCAACAAGTTGAAATTTTCAAAATATGATTTAAGTTTAGCTTTCAAAATTGATTCATTTATTATTTCAAATAGAGGCAGTATCGAAATTGGTCGGTAATTTTCGGGTTGTCTGGGGTCGCCTTTTTTGAAAATTCTCTTCCTCAAAGCATTTATTTGTAAGTATATTCAAGTATGGGACAATGACTTTAGTGTTAACGTAGAATATGTCAAAACAATTAGAGTTCTTTACATTCCTGATAGCTGTGGCAACGTCGGTTTCAAGGACTGGTGACAAAAAGAATGAAGACCTTGGGCGAGATACCTTACTTAGAAAATCATAATGCGATACTCCGGGCGTTGCTAACGAATGAATAATTGTACTAGATATTGTACAAAAGAAGGTACTAAACTTATTAGAGTCAATTTGGCATTCTTGAACTTTTCGAGAGGTATCACTCTTATGTTTTATCAACTTCAGTGAGTCTTTTAATTTCTTACTTGAATTAGCTAAATACTCCCTATACATGACGGTTTTGGCATTACTGATTTTTTGTCGGTATATTTTCTTAAATTATTTACATGCATTGTCCCAATGTCCTGAGGAGCGTAGTTGACTATTTTAAGAACCGATAAAGCATCTCGTATTCTCCTTTACTTTAAAATGTTTGAGTGTAAATTGCGTTCGGCAAAATGGTTCCAGTTCACATCACGCAGAGTTTCGAGTTTTGACTTAGCCCTTTCCGGCTGATGGAAACCCTGGCCCATGTAAATTGCCTGTCCCAGGTGATCAGATTATTTAAATTGGTTAATATGTGGTCTCTATAGGTTTTTGAGGTTGGACTTGAAACGTGTAGGTTCCTTAATACTTACCTGTACGCCATATGAATTCATTAAACAAGTTAACTCAGTCAAACTGCCATTTGGGGTGGACATTCCAAAATCGATATTGAAATCTCCCAAGATAATACTTTTCCAGATACTAATGTTATGTATTCTAAGAGTGCTTCAAATGTTTGTATAAACATTACCGAGACATGATTTGCATAAGCATACAACAGAAATGGGTGGATCTGGCATCAAAATACTACAAAACAAGCGTCAACCTTCACATGTTAGCTTTTTAGGCTTAATGGTATTGTCACAGATTAATACAGATACCGCACTTTCGTTCGGCGCGCAAATCATCACACTTGGGCGGAGAATCTATCAACTCAACAGCGTTGGGTCGGGCGGAGACTGACATTGTTTTAGACGTAGGCCTGTGCATTGGCGGCGTTTTTAGTTCTTCAAACCGCCGGCCGCCGAAGTAAAGTATACATTAAATATAAAGACTTTAGATGTTGTTATAAAAATGAATATCAAAATATGAACACTTCTAGAAAAGTCAGCAGTATGGAGTGTGCTGCCAAACACTGCAAAATTACAAGCTACAAATCACCTCATAGCTTCTTTAGATTTCCCAAGGGTATAAGAAAATAATTTTTTTTTAAATGTTACATAGTCCTAACACTGGAACCTGTGGTGGACGATAGATCAAAATACAAGAGTTGTAACCACACTACATCACAACTTGTTACGTTCTGGGCGCGCGTTTTGCCAACCAAGTTAGCATCATCAGCAGGTGATATAAACTGAATGAGTTTAATAAAATGAATAACGAAGAAAATTTCGGGTAAAGGAAATTTACCGATTTTTTAATTATTATTTGTCATGTATTGTAAAGTTTTAAATTTTGTTTTTAATGAGCTTTTTTTGTTAGTAACGCACTAAAAAGTACAAAATAATGTAAAGTTGTCGAAATTAATTAAACTGCTTGTCAAAGAAACGAGAAAGCGAATCACACTTTTTTGCATAGTCATTGAACAAAATATATTTTAAGAAAATTACATGATTTTGTACTTTTTAGTGCCTTTCTGACAAAAGCGTGTTCTCTAGATATTTTAAATTATAATTTCTTATTGAACTGAAGATCACATATAGTTTTATTTATTGGCATTCAGTCTTGCTCGCATTGATAGCATAAGCATGTTAGCATTAAAACTATTATTTTGTATCTAATCTTAGAGCATGAAACTGGGTCATGGCTTGCAACAGAGAAGATCTTTTAGAAAAAAATAAGGATCTGCATAAAAGTCAGAGGTTATGTAGGTTACACTTGAATCAACTAAGTAACACAAAATAGCTGATGAGCTTTTTTGTCTAACAGTTAGCTATAAAAGACACATAAAGAGATGTGTCAAATTTTGGCAAATGATTCTTGGTTCGTTTTCTAGCCATGAAAGCTCGCTTCAAATTAGATTTTTTGGCTCCAAAAGTAGCAGTTTTTAATGTAGATAGACTATAGCATAATTACTTGGCCTAAAAATATCTTTTATGGGGTAATTAAACCTCCAACTTTTTTTTGTAATATCGGATCGGCAAAAAAGTAGAAATATCTGTCAATTTTGTTGCCAGAACATATCTAGATATATTCCAGTAAGTATTGAAGTTGAATTATAGTAAGCATAGCTGTTTAAAATGCCATAAGATGACATTTTTAATCAATAGAAATCGAGGTCAGAATATAATCAATAAATAGGCATTTTTCCCAAATTCCAACCAAATTTTTGTAAGTATTTAAGTTTAATTATAGTAATAATAGCTATATAAGAATGCCAGATTATAACACTTTAAGGCAACAAAAATTGAAAGAAAAAAATATGGCTTTTATTATCATATTTTTGTTTCAAAATAAAACTAAAATTGAGTACTTTTAGTTCGCTTATTTTTGCTACAATATTGCCAAAATATGCCACATTTTCAAATTTACGTTTATAACCTATAAAACTATACGAAACCAAACTGAAGATATATTTAGAAAAACGAAATATAAATTATTTACCATACAAAATGTCTAATAAAAAAATTAAATATTCCACCACATATCATAGAAAAACAACCGTCAAACCATGATTTGTTATCTTTGCATTTCCTCTTGGCTCATAAATTCTTACACTGATTGGCTCTGTCAATACTATGTCTACATAATTTGAAACAATTGATGATTTATTATATAAATGAAGAAAAGGCAAAAAATGAGAAATTATTTAGGTAAATTTCGGAAAAAAATGTTACTCAAATTTCGGCTAAAAAACAAGTCAGAATTCAGCTAAAAAAGCTCGATTTTAAAGTCAAAAAGTAGTTAATAAACCCAACGATAAAGTCAAAAGAGAGAGTCGTATAATTGCCAATTGGCAATTTTTACCCCATTATGACCAAATTATTATTTCCTATTTTAGCCATATTTCCGTCTTTATACTGTAAGAGAACTGTTATTTTGGCTAGTCATTTTAGCTAATTAGCCAGGGATATTAGCCCATATATGATTATATGTGCTACTTGGGCATCCTCTTACTTATTTTTTTTTTAAATTTTAACAAAAACTGTAAAAATCAGAAAAATAATATTCCATTTTTGTGATGCGAGACAGTATAATAGTATATATTATTTACGTTTTACACACGCACGCCAATGGCAGAAGTGAAATGTATATAACATGCGCTAGAACCCTTTCGACATGATACTAAAACACAAGTTCAGCGATATAACTGATCTAACAATAATATTAAAGGTTCGATGTATTTGGCCCTAAACTTCACTTGCCCGAACCTACATTACACATAACCGTCACTGGCGCTAACAGTCGAAATCCCGACACATTGGAATGCATGGAATTCGTCGTTGGCCTTAAACGTCGAAATACATAAACATGCACGCCAATGATGTAAGAAACTTCTGTCACTGTTGCCAAAGTGCATTATTGTTCTAAAGAAGTACATATTTCCGACAATATTAGTAATATTGTCAATTGTGTTTTTTTATTTATGTTTGATAACATGTTATTAATATTCCTGAATAATAAGTTTTAAATCGTTCTCAAAGAATTACCTAGTTTATAAAAATAGCAAATAGCTACGTATTAATTCTACTGCTACCGTATCAGTGTTAAGATACAATAAAATAAGTTTTACTAACATGACAAAAAATGCCTGTAAATTGCTAGTTGGTTGTGAAACGTGCAGAAATAATATGCAAGCTTTTACTGTGTTCCCGATAAGTCCTGAATTCTCAGTTTTTCGCCCATTTAAATGCAATTTCAAGAACGAGATTACTAGAAAGTTAGATTCAGCAATTTAAATGGACTATCAAATTAGGACATCAGAAAGTATATTGTAACTACAAATTTCATATTGGTAAGCCATCTAGATTCTTTTTTTGTGTATACATCTATTTTCTTTAATGTTCCTCTTCGGATTTTCTTCAATATATCGGTTTTTTAATGTATAGTGCACACTAAATGTTAGTTAGAAAAACCTCGACAAAAACATTTGTATTTGGTTGATAACATGATTATGATATATAGTTGTGTTTGCATTTTTAGGAAAACCAAGTAAATTCATGGATGTATCAACCACAGTGGGCTCCATCTTGGCAAATCGGGGTATGTATCTCAGGCAACAATAAAAAATGAAAATCAGCTTTGCATATAAAATTATGAGTAGACAGACAAAGCAGTGAGGAATGCTTCCATAGTCCATCTGAGAATAAATATAGAACTGCTGAGGTAATTCATATGTCAAAATAATTATATATTTTAATAATAATGAGGCATTTTTTCTTTTCAAAATATTTTCTATTTAAAGATAACTTTTAGAAAAATTTGTTAAATAAGTAGCAAAATAAAGTGCTTTGAAGATTTATTTCACATGAAGAGATCCATATACTTATCATTTTTAAAAAGATAACTATTACTCTCATACAGAGCCATGCTTACCCTAGTTTTGGCCTGGGACAAAATTTATTTGGGGTCTGTATTTTCAAAAAAGGCAACCTATTTTGTTAATGTTTACAAAATGTAACACTTGTGTCTTCAATGTTGGAAAACCCCTAAGGTATTTTGATGTTCTCTATTTCTTCAATGATTTAAATGAACAGTTCATTCATACTAGGCTCTACATATAAGCAGGACGTAATCTGTATATAAAAGTTAAAATAATCATCTGGGGAACAGAATTCTCTTTCAATAAGAATTTTTTGGTTTACTTTTATCTTTTGAATACATTTTATTTTTAATGGTAATATATATAATTTTATACATCCGACTAGAGAACCCTTATTAAATAAAGAAATTTGGTGAAGTGTCATAACCAAATCGTTCCTACCCCTGTGTTGATATTATTGGAGATATCTCTATTTCTAGAAATTAAGTTTCCATTGTTTAAAAAATACATTATTTATACACTAGACGAAAGAATCTTGAAAAGAGTTGATACTTTTGAAGACTTGGGAATGCTATTGAATTCCAAATTTACTTTTGCCAAATACATAGATAATATCACGAATAGGACAATAAAACTATTAGGCTTTATTTTAAGATGTCTTTGACCTTTATATATATATATATATATATATATATATATGTATATATATGTTATATATATATATATATATAATTATAATATATATATATATATATATATATATATATATTTATAATATATATTTACTTGTTTTATATTTTGATAGGTTGCACTTTGATTTTGTAATTTGTTAAGTCTAAAAATGTTAATGACTATTTTCTGTTCATATATATTTATTTATTTGAAAAAAAAAAACAAACATTGTTTTTTATAAAAATACACAAACAAAAAGGAAGTGTTATGATAACTAAAATCATTTAAATTTTCCTCTACACTCTACAAGGTTTTCTATGAGAGATGAATAAGAATTTATTTATGGCACAAATATAATTGAAATTTTAATGTAACTTAAATGCTTTTATTGTCTAAGAATTCTGTCTTATTGACAAATCTGATTTAGATATTGAATTAAATTTGCTTAAATAATTAAAAATATTGAGCTGAATTAAGATGTTAAATGAATGGAAAGAGCAATGGTATGTGATTGTCTTGTATGACCAGTTTGGATGAAATAGGGAATATTCAGGATGTTACTGGAGTGGTCCCATAGCAAACATATTAAATATAGCGGAATGATGCCATATTTAACATGTTCTACATATATACACGAGCGCGAAAGACAATCTATACCACGTTCACTATATTGCCAGGAAAAAAGTATTGATGTTAATATGGTGATTCTGGTAAAATTTCATATGCAATGGACTCAAGGCGTCTAAAATTTTAACCTAAGTTTAGGCTTTATAACTTGAAACTTTGTATAAAGAAAACTAACAAGGATGAAATAAAAATTACTAAATCAATATAATAAACAACAAAAAGTAAACAGTAATATTTTATTCCCATATATGTAGGTACTCATTATATAAATGTCTGTTTATGATTAAGTTATTAAGAATTAGTTTGAAGATGACTTCATAAAGTCAAATTTTCAATGTGGAATAAAATATTATTTTTTACTTTTTAGTGTTTTTTTTGAAGTAGATATTGTGAAGTAACTCGCCAGAAGCGAATCCCATACCCTGTGTCTGTGAAGTCAAAGCCAAACTTATTCTTAATTACCAAAATATATTAATGTAACGAGTGTTTTGTTTTACTATCTCTATTCGCTTGGTGACTAAAATTTTCCAGATGGAATATAATATTATTTTCCAATTTTAGGTGCATTTTTTGAAGTCAGTTTAATTTTTATACATCTTTTATTTCATCCTTTTTAGTTCTATTTATATGAGTTTTATTTTAAAAGTCATATTTCATTACTTAACTATTTTTCTATGTTTTGTACTTTATTATTTCTTTTGTAAAATTAAGTTTTCTTTATATATAACAATATATTAAATAAATACAAACATTGTGAATTTGTAAACTAGCAAAATGCTAAATAAAGGATAATAATATAATATACTCACTATACCATGGTCTATAGCTGTATGTGCATTATTTTAAAATTATCTTATTAAAACCGTGACAATTAAAATTGAAGATAGGTTGTATCAGAAATACTTTTACCAACAACAAAATATAATAACAATGACAGGCAAACAAATAGTATTTTTATCATCTAAAATGATCAATTATCATCTAATGATGTACAGGAATATTGATTATAAATTGAACCCTCATTTTTTTGTGGGACACCCATGTTATATTATGTCCATTAAATAGGCATCTTTTTGCTAATCATAAATATATTAGGTTTGATATCTTTACCTTTAAAGGCAATTGAGAAAAACCATGACATAAGAGGCAAGTTATTCATATCTGTGTTATGTTTTCTCTAACATCTCTGATAATAGATATATTGTCAATTTCCTGTATTCAATGTGTCAAACCTATTATAATTATAATTAGCAAGAAAAGACCCATTTGATGGACATATACAGGGTGTACCATCAAAACAAAAAAAATTGTCATGATTTTCCAAAAAACACCCAGTATACATAGAAACTAATAGATTAAAAATCTACAACTTCTGCATTTACCATTTTTTTCTACCCCTTTCAACAAAAAAGTTAAATGAAGGTTTAATTTATGATCAATCAAAATTCGTATGCCATCATAAAATGCTTACTTCCTTTTGAAGTATTCAAGATTTTTGTGTAATTATATAATATGATTTGTTCTTAAATTCCAATGGGATTTGATTATATGTCCTTGGCACCATTTACTATGAGTTTATTTTAACAAATAATGACATTATGTCAAAGTCAGTTAAATAAGATATTGTTTAAACTAGATTTTTCTCAATTAAAAATTATTTTACTTAGTCCAACATTAAACAAAGCACTACAGGTATTATAAGGGATAATGCTTTTAGTCAATGTCTATCCCTCTTGAAACACTGTCTCAACCTTAAGGTTTGGAACTATTTATTTAGAAAACTTAACATTTACTTGAATAAAGATTCTAAAAGATATACCACAATTTTTTTTAACAATACGCATTCTTATAAGTTTAGTTCCCAACATATGGTAAAGTCAACAATAAGATGTAATATTTTTTGGAAATTCTATAAGATTAGGCTATAAAAGTTTATATTTTAAAAGTTAATTGATAAAATAATTTACAAGATCTAAACTACTTTATACCAGTTAATAAACTTAAGAATCTGAAAGCATGAAATTAATTGAAGGTATCTTCGAAGAAAGACTTTTGTCATTTATAATTATATCATGCACCTAACTTTTTCCTAAACCATACGTAGATTAAAAAAAAATTGAAGATGTGATGTGCGATATCTGGCATACTTACTAAATTAACTTATTACTGAATTGTGTATACCAACTGGAGAAAATATATAAATAGGCCACAGTTAATATTTTTAAAATATGGGGAAAAATTATTTAAATTTCTAATCCACTTTAGCTATATATCTTTAATTAATATACAAAATATGTAATACACTTTAAAAAATTTATTCAACATGGAATTAAAAATAAAGTTGACACTACATTTATCATATGGTGCATCTTTTTTATTTCTCAAACTACACACTTTCTCAGCAACAGTAATTATAAATGAGCAACTTTATGTGACAAGCATATTTAGTAAATTTATCCACTTTATGTGACAAGCATATTTAGTAAATTTAAAGGTGCAGAATTTGAAGCTTCCATATAACAAAGAGGCCCAATTATTACATTGATGGAATGGGCTATAACTGGGGCTATATGACACTCAGATCAATACCCGTAACTAAAGTCTTTTCTTTCTTCCTATGCAAACAGGGCAACAAAGAGTACTCAAGTATGACTATAATATACACGTCACTAATATCTGCAATGCACATACATATGAGCAGAACTAACTTCCTAAGCCTTGTCTACGATACCTATATCAAACATCAAGACTTGCATTGGTCCTCAAACAAATTATAATTAATAAAATACCTGCATGAATAACAAGCTTAGGGAAAATCATTAACAATCTTATAAAACCCTAATCAATATGTGACTGATAAAAACTGATTTTTAGATAGGTATTTGCTTAGGATCAGGATAAAAAATGAAACACCAAAAAAACTTAAAAAAAAGTAGAAATTATGTGTCTCAAAAAGCTCACAAAACGAATTAGTTGAAAGATATATATTCAAGCTTAAAGGCTTTTGTGGATTTTTATATGGTCTTTTGTTTTATCTTTAGGTAGGGAACAACATCAACATCAACAAATAAGACTATCTGAGTGTAAAAACTAAAATGGCTGCAACTTTATACCATATTCACACTATTCTAAAATAAACATACCCAGTTTAAAAGTAGAAGGTTTAAAATCATCTCGATGCAAACAAGCAATAACCTCTTCCTGGGCTTTCCAACATTTTTTTTTTTTCAATATTCAATCTTCATTATTCCATTAAATAGAAATTATCTTGTGATAAACAAATGCTTTATAATAAACAAAAAAAAACAATAAAAATATTTTCACTTTAAAGTTAGAATACAGGGAAATACGCTAACATCATTTTTTCATGGTGTAGTTTTGATTAAAAATGAATAAACAAACAATATATTTATTTTTATCAATAAAACTTGACAACACAGGAGGCCCATTTAAAGAATTTTTAGCCAGTAGCGTAGCTCCCCAATTCGCTATTTAAAGTGTCGGGCTAGCGCCGCATTCCACACATTCCAATCTGTCGGGATTTCGACTGTTAGGGCCAGTGAAGTTTCGGTCCACTAACTGTTTGGGCCGATGTAGTTTAGGGGAAAATACGCACTACCAATTAAATTTTAACCTTGCGCTCATTTTTTCATAAATCTATTAAAACTCCACGATGTACGTGCATAACTACTATGTATACACAAATTTTCAAATATAAATATATTAAACTTAGTTAAACATTACTCTCAAAATATTTTAATAAGGTTCTGCTCAGAATAAATAAAAATATTTCGAGTACATCTCTGAATTCTCCGCCCAGCTAATGGGGTTCGATCAAACACGTTTATGAATGAAGATTCCAGGAGTGCTGATTGGTTATTAATCTGTGGTATTGCTTTAATATGTTGTTTTACAAACATAAAGGTATCACCATGCATTTTGGCTGATCCACAAAAAAATCTTTTAATTTGCCCCACCTATATTCATATGTCTAATTTTCTTTTCATTTGCCCAATGCTCTGAGAAATAGAGTATGCCGTACCGATCTGCTTCAAGAAATAAAAGTATTTGATCTATCTTATTAGTCAAACACTGTACATTTCAAAAAAATATTTTAGTACATTTTACCTGCAGGCTGCCTTGTTAGGTCACTGTGTGACCTTGTTGGGAATGTTGACAATATATAGGAATTTAAATTGGCGAACATAATTCCTACCTGCCAAATATTTGGGTCGTATATGTCAATATCTTTAATTGGAAATGATATTTTAAACGATGCACGGTTTTCTTTTTTGTTCCATAATTCACACTTGAAGTTGACGTCTGGCTTAGTGGCCTTTAAGTGATTTTCTAATTCGCTGACAGTGGTTGTTGGATGAATCCTGTATGGGTGCAGGTATCCGTATTTAGGTATAGTATTTATTAGACTTTGGTTACGTGCCGATTGGGCGGTGCCAATCAGGTGCTTAGTTTTCTTATATCGTGCATGTTTGTGCTTACAACTGGCTATTTGTCTATGTTCGTATTTGACAAGATCATTGGATTTTTAATGCCTTTCCTAGCCTGTGAACTTGAGAATAGTGCGTTTGAAGCATCTGTCTGTTTATTTACAGGTGGCGGCAGTGCAGCGGTAGTGGCTGTGTTCTGCGGTTTAAGGTGGTTCACCACTGAAGCATATCGAAACACAACCAATATAGACGTATTTGGCTAGGACAAATTAATTAAATAAAGATTTTCCACAAAACAAAAATATAAAAAGTAAAAATATCCTACACATAAGCACTCAGAGAAGTTAACCTTTGTTGTTTTTCATTATCCTCTCTCCACTTTTGATGTTGAAGAATAATAAAAAGCAAAAAACACAAGTTTTAAAAAAGGCTTTCCAATTAATAAGAACAATAATAATGAAACTAATGAAAGTCATCGTAGTGCGAATACATGCATACAAATGACAACCGATCTCCCCTGTTGAGGCTAACGCATCGGCAAAAACTTCGTTATTACCACTAATTTCAATGCACCTTTCATAGTGCTTTTTTGGTCTATATTTTAGAAAACTACTGCCCGCAATACTATCGGGTATTTTTTTATTTACAATGATTTCTATAAGCTTCATCTCAGTCACTCGGCGCCATCTTGATGATATAACATACCCCTGAATATTGACGGTTCACCAAAAATCCATAAGATGTGTGTATGGTCATTCATTTATAGTTGATTCTAAAAGTGTAATTTGATTGACAGCGTCAATTTTTAGTTTTTTTGTAATTTTGTGATTTTCTCTGTATTATTTTGATCTAAATTCCCAGTTATACATTTTATAAATGAGCCTAGGGGTTAAAACGAGCTTTTTTTATTAAGTAAGGTATCTTGATTCTTAATAGCGTTTCTATCATTTTCCAAGTGTATATAATGTGTTAAAAGAATTAATATATTTTTTATGATACTCGCTATTATATATATATATATATATATATATATATATATATATATATATATATATATATATATATATATATATATATATGCTTATTAAGCAATTTTTTACGTAAAATCCAGTGGCGTAGTCAGATTTTTTTTATCACCTATCATTTTTGGGTTATTTACTAATATTATGTTTTTTTAAATGGGATACCCTGTATATTGGTTGACACTTCGAGAGCGTTTTTTTTAGCTTTTGAAATATATATAATTTGTTGTATTTATTTTAAAAAACAACCCCAATTTTTACATTTTAAGGAAATTTAAACAAAAATCAAAGTAGCTATGAATAAACAAATAAATAAACAATTGTATATGAATTGTTTATTACCTGTCAAGTTTTGATAAGTAATACCGAACTGTTGAGTTTTTACCTCGTTATTTTACGTTTTTCAATATTTATTTACTCATTTATTTATTTCCCATTTATATTTTTTTATTGCTAAAAATGGCTGAAAGGCGAAGTTTTGAAAAGTATGATATGTTAGTTTGTTACATACAGTCAAATGAAAATAATGTTGAGGCTGCCGCCCTTTATTATACCAGGTATGTAGGTATCTAGTTAATTAGTAGTTAGTAAAATCTATTATAAAGCATGGTAGGTATATTTATTCGAGGTGGTATTTAAATTAATTTTCCACGGATGCCATTGTCCTAAGTATCGTTTTTCTGATAATTATTAAGAGAGCAATTAGGATCTAAAAGGCGAAAATAATTTTAGGTATCCTGAGGGACGACAGCCTTTTGCCACAATATTTTCAAGACTGAAAAAAAATTTGAATGATATTAGTATTAATCACGAAAATTATGAAATCAAGGTCGTGGCGAACCCTTCAGTTTCATGTAGAGCTATTGAAGCTGGAATCGGTGTTATTAAGTCTGGAGCACAGACAATATCAAAGAAATACAAATTTTTTCCGTACAAAATAAACATAGTGCAGCACTTGCACCCTGGCGATGCCGAACGTCGATTAAATTTTTGCAATTGGTTCCAACTAAAAGTTAGAGAAAATGTAAATTTTGCAAGGATGATTATATGGTCTGATAAAGCACACTTCTCAAGTGCTGGTATTTTTAATTGACAAAATACCAGATACTGGCATCAGGAAAATAAACATTTAGTAAGGTCGACTTGGCTTTAGTGTTGCATGCTACATTTTGGGCACACAACTCATTTATCGAATATATGAAGGAGGTCTCTCAGGGGTTCGTTACTTAGAAATATTGCAGGAGGTAATACCGGAGTTGTTGGATAACGTACCTCTGGCGCATTTAGATAATATCTTCTTTCAGCATCAATTTCCTCAACAGTAGATAGCCACTAATGGACCAATAAGGTGGCCAGTGCGGTCTCCTGATCTTCTGGTGCTGGATTTGTTCGTATGGGGCTATATACAAGATAAAAATATATAACCCGCTACCGAACAATGGAAGAACTACGCGAAGCTACCGAAACGGCATTTCGAGATTTACAAGGACGATCAATCATATTATGGAATGCTCTTAAACGAATTTCAAAACTGACTGAATTATGTGTTAGAGAAAACGAAAATCATTTTCAGCAATTCTTGTAAATAATAAATAAGAAGTAAACTAAACCATTATTTGTTTTGCTAAAGCTAAATTGTTAAATTTAAATGGTTGAAATGTTGAATTGAGTTTTTATATACTTGTAACTTGTTTTTGATGTTTTCTTAAAATTGATGTTTGGTAATATATTTATATTACTTAAAAATTTAGTATATAAACTTAATTGAAACTCCAATTTAAGGTATCTATCTAAGTATATCTAGGTAGTGGAATAGATACAGCAAATGTTTTTCATGGCTATCTGGGATATTTTAGAAAAAATATTTAAAAATGTATATTTTAGGCCAACGGATACAGATAAATACCAGAAATTATATATTTGAAAAGTTAAAAAAAAACCTATCGAACAGGGTGAACATTTAGAAAAACAATATTAGCAAATAACTCAAAAATTGTAGGTGATAAAAAAAATCTGACTACGCCACTGGATTCTACGTAAAAAAACTGCGTAATAAGCAGTTTTTATCTTTTTTATATCTCAAGCGGTAAGCGAGCTACGAGGGGGGTCCCAAAATGCAGTATTTTCAAAATCACCCTGTAACTCAGAAACGAAGTAGGCTGGGAAATTTTTGTTTACCGCATCTTTAATTTCAACAAAATCGAGCACAGTGTTGCGAAAACTGCAAGTCTCTATCTTTTCAAAATAGCCGAGATACCCCGTAAAAGCATCGAAATTTGGACACCACAAAATATTAAAATATTGGGTCTAGAGGCGTTACTATGAGACACATGAGATAATTCGCTATGTTCAAAATAATTCTTATACAATGTAAAATAACATTACATTTATTCGTTTTCACATACATAGTTCTATATAAAACACATTTACGAAAAAAAAACACAAACATAAAAGCAGTAGCTTTCAAAAAACAAACTCAGTCAAAAGAAAAAACACACATTTTTTATAAATATATTGGTATATTATGTCTCGAAAAAGAAAATAAAAACTAAAAAAGAACATTGAAATAGGCATAATATTTTTCTAAAATAACTAAAAAATAAAAAGAGCGGCAAACTTCCTCAAACAACTGAACGTAGCTAAACATCGGCAAATCGGCCAATCATAATTTAATTTTCAGCATATGATCGTCATATCCGATGGCTTATACCTTAGAGCAAGAATAAAAATAGAGTTCATTATTTACGTATTTAGCCACTGCCAAGATTACCTCACAGTATTATAAGGTCGGTCGTACGACGATGCCAAGCCTAGCCAGGAACACAAACATGATGCAATAAAATTTTCATACAAAGAATAGTAATGTATTTTCAGTATTAGTTTCAAAGCAGTATAAAGAAATTACTTTTATTGCAAAATAGTGAAATACAAACTAAAATACCCAAAGTCTCAGATCAGATTTCACCAGTAACAAGAGTTTTAGTTAGCTATGGCAAACCCGATCGACAACTCCACGTATTAGACCATCCCACCATTTCATTGACAAGGGATCCTTATAGTAAAAAAGTATTATAGTTTAGAGTAAACATTGTTACAGGGTCACGTGACCGGCGTGGCTTAAAAACCAATAGAGGGTCGTGGAACTACAATCAATTTTAACATTAAAAAAATTAATTTGCTTAAAAATATCTTATTAGATACCAAGCTTTTCTTAGTGTCACTACTGCATGTGTTTCAATGTAATATTGTGTATTTGTTGATATGGCTCAAATCTTCTAATTATATGTTGCCTTACTTCAAGAAGCCGCGTTCTAAAGGTGCGGTGACATTAGAAGAACATTAATTGTTTAGATATTTAATAAATAAGTTTTATTTACTTTATCTTGGACATTGCGAAACTAGATTTAGTTGACCTAACTATAGGGCGGCAATGTGAGTTTGTAAATTTTTTTTTTAATCACTAGGTAAACAGCAAGATTTCCTTTTCCAGAAGACATGTCTAATGGAAGATACCTTATTCACTTATTTTGGGTCACATGACGTATTGACCAATCCGCGTCATGTGAGAATCTTCAGAAGCAAAATGATATAAAAAACTCAGGTGATTTTTTTGCCGATTACATTAGTTTTTCCTATCAGAGAATTAAAATAATTATAGATACCTATATTATATTCTCGCTCAAAAAAACTTACTGCGATTTCGAAAATCACTAGATTTTGGATGAAATCTGGGGAAATAATAAAGTTTCGATAATTTTCGCTTGAGTTGGGCCAATTTTTTATATAAGTGTTGTCAGGTAATGGAATTTAAATGGTGATTCTTTGGGTATTAAGAGTAAAAATGTGTTCGTAAACATATTCTAAACTGGTTAGAATTTAAGATTTAGGATATTGAAAATTTAAAAAAATCTTTTATTTTTTAAATTTTAGCTATGGAAAACATGGAAAAACAATATGACAATTGGCTATTCTATTAGTATCTAATGGCCCCCGCTTTATTTTTACTTTTCTCGCAAGAGGGAAGTATTCTAGTTAAAAAAAGCATGTTTTCTCAGTTCCGTCGGTTAGTCTGTGTGTCTGTCCGCGGCAAAGCTCAAAAACTGCTTGTCCTATTTACTTCAAGTTTTGGTTAAAAATTAAAGGTCATATGATGATGACGTGGTAACATTTTGGTAAAAATCAAATATGGCTGAACAAAATGGCGGTTTATTGAAATGTTAAAAAGTATTACTAAGAAACTGCTTATCCATTTGGTCCAAATTTTGTAGAAAAATTAGGTTTGACATGACCATCAACTGATTTACTACAAATTCAAAAAGGCGGCCTAATAAAATATTGTGTGTCAATGCAGAAAAATACTATATCGATTATGTTCAAATTTTGCTCAAAAATCAAATATTATATAGGGATGAACTGGTAAAAATGTTGAGACAAATTCAAAATGAAGGAATAAAACGGTGGCCTAATTAAATGTTTAAAAATATCTGAAAAAAGTACTTATCGAATTGATTGATTGATTGATGACATCCCCATTTTAAATATTTATTACTAAAAATGTATGAATTGCTCACTTAATATTGATTTTTAATCAAATCTGTATAAATATTAAAATTCGCTCGCATTCTAGGCAATCCTACTTTCATTTTTTAAATATTTACTAAAAATAAATGATATGTATTTACAAATACCCCCAGATTCCTACTTTCTTTCAGCCAAATCTACACAAATGTTAAAATTCCGCTGCCATGTTGGCATTTCTTGAATTTTTAAAATGTTGACAAAAATTCATGATGTGCAGACTTATGCCAACTAGCACAGTCCATAACGAGAAAAGCCTTTCGTGTCCCCCAGATATTGCGACATTTGCTCAAGAAATACATTCATACCCCTAAATGCCGAATTTTAATCAAATCTGCAAAAATTTTAAAATTAGTCTGCTCTGGTTGTGCCGCCATTTTTAATTCTCAAATATTGACTAAATTTTCATAACTTTTATTCTTAAATACTTCTAGCTACTGATATTTCAGCCGAATCTGTACAAATGACAAAATTCGTTCGCTATATTGGCGCCATCATTTTGATTTTTGTTGTGCCTTCTTAAATAATCCCCATAAATGTCAAAATCATCCGTCTGACCTATTGTCATTGTCATTTTGACACCGCTATTTTGAGTTTTTAAATACTAACACTTTTAAATTTTCCTAGGCACTGATTTTCAGTTTTGGCTACACAAGTAACAAAATTCGTCGGCCGTATTGGAGCCGCCATTTTGGATTTCTACACGTTGACTAAAAAAATTCGAATATATATGTCCGAAAGTGTATGCATCTCAAATTTGAAAATAATTGGTAATGAAAATGCTGAAAAATCCATTACAAGATTTGAACCAGACATACAAACATACAATCAGACGAATAGGAAGCCATTAAAAGCGCGTTAAAAGATAGTGACATAAGGCAAACATAACTAAAAACTAAAGTTTAATAATATATAAATAAATAATTTCCTTTTAAACTTACCTAACTTAATGGTTTGATTTTAGATAGTGAAGTAGAGAACGATTATTCCTTTGAAGTTTGTAAAAATACCTATTTGCTTCATTAAGGAATAGGTAAGAATCCTTCTTTTTGTCAACGATAATGAAGCATGGCCCATATTCATTTTCGGTCGTCATTTTGTTTCTCCATATTGAATTCATACCAATATTTTACCAGTTTTTTTTTATATCAGACGTAATTTTTGTGGAAAATTAAATAAAAAAGCTAATGGAGTAAGTGGATTTTTTAGCTATACCGGAACAGACCGACCGACCGACAGATTTTTTCACGATTAATGGTATTTCCTTATGCGGGAAGTGAAAACTCACGCCGTCACTGGCATTCGCCAACAAATGCCCACGGCTTGGGCATGGGCCATCCCCACTTCTTGTTTTATCGTAAACATTGGTCGATAGAATGTGAAAAATAGGGGAGCCATGTTGCCGCATACCCCTAACATGATTTATGAATGAGTTGTGATCTCTACTTTAATTCTTACTCTAAGGCTTATACACTCAACCACAATATTATTCCAGCTCCTTATAGCATTGTAGTATTTGTTGCCAATCTGGGATGGGAATGCATAATACTTTTGTTGCCACATGTGGCGACATGGGCTCGAAGAGGTTAATGGGAATAAATATCTCTTTTTGATTTTTTCCAAAATTTGTGAGCATATTTATTTATTAATTTCAAATTTCAAACAATGCTTGGAAAAGGTAACAGAAGAACAAATAATCCTACTCCCTGGTTCAATAAAAGTATTTTGGAAGCAAACAAATTGCGAGACAATATGTACAAAAAATTTACTATTGCAAATAATATTCAGGATTGGGAAGAATATAAAAGATTACGAAACAAATTTGTTGGGATATTAAGAAAATAAAAAAAGTTCCTATTATGAAAATTTGATCGATGACAATAAGAATGACAGCAAAATGATGTGGAGAACCCTAAAAAAAATAACAAACCTAAAAAAAAACTGTTTTTAATGAAATTATTTGACGATAAAACTGAGACAGATCCACATATTATCTCTGAAAGACTCAATATATATTATATAAGAAGTATAGAAGATATAGTTAAAACTATCAATCCAGGGAACAATAGTTTAATTACTGAAATTCCAAATTGCAGTAATTTATTAACTAGATTTCGTGAAGTATCTTTAAACGAACTTAAACATAAAATTCATAGTTTGAAATTTAGTAATAACAACATCGAAATTTTAACAAATAAAATATGAAGGAAGCAGAAATATCAGAAGATCTCAAATATTCCTATTTAACACCTGTGCCAAAAATAAAAAATTCTAAAAAAATGTACAGAAATGAGACCAATTAATGTATTATGGGATATTGAAAAATTACTTGAAGAAATTGTTATTTTAGTATCTTTTGAATCTGTAGTGCGGCGCAGATACTTTACTCAAGTTGCCCTTCAGTATGTAATTGAAAACTGAACGAGAAACATGGCAAATAAAGAAATTATAATAGAGGTATTTTTAGATTTTAAAAGAGCATTTGAAACAATAGGTAGGAATTGACTATTAGACAAATTATATAAATATGGGATAAGGGATAATGATCTTAAATTGTTCAAAAATTATTTAAAGACCATAATAAAATTTTCTAATGTTTTTTTAAATAAAGAGATTATTAATGTAGGTGTACTACAAGGAAGCAAACTAGGTCCTTTATTATTTATTTCATGTATCAATGATTTACCGGGTGTTTTTAGAAACTGTAAAATACAAATGTTTGCAGATGACACACTAATTTACATTAAAGATAAAGATATTACATTTGCAAGTAATAAGATAAATCGAGAGTTAAAATTAGTCCTTAACTGGTTAAATATGCACAGACAAAACTAACATATTTATTGATGGTAAGAATTTGGATATTGTTGATTCCTTTAAATATTTGGTTATTATTTTAGATTCAAAGTTAAAATTTAATGATTTTTTTGCAAAAACTATTTCGAAAATAGCGGATAAAATTAAATATCTAAAAAGAATAAGCAATCATTTATCACTATTTGCTAAAAAAAACAATATATAATACATTCATATTACCACATTTCTTGTATTGTCCAACAATTATATATATATATATATATATATATATATATATATATATATATATATATATATATATATGGCAATACAAAGCAAAAAGACCATTTTCATTTAATTCTACCCTACAACAATTAGGTATATAAATCGATATTATATAAAACCATCACTTAAAACATTCAAAAAGTCCTTAAAAAATTTCTTATTTAAAAAACTGTTTATATAATTCTGATATGTTAACAGTTTTATTAATATTATTATTATTATTGTTATATTTGTGTAGGTTCATAATAACTGTATAATAGTTACATAAAGTTGTGTAATATGTACTCCAAATAATATTGTAATGTAAATTTTGTAGCAGATTTTTACTAATAAACTCTTAAACTAACTATTACTAGATTTGTGGAGATTTGAACTTATCTATTGTTTTTTTGTTTTAATTCTTCGATAAAATTTGCGTATTATTCTTGTATTTATTAACATATTCCGTAAACACATAAGTGGGTTGGTAGGTCTCTAGGATCAGTGTATCCCAAGACAAGTTCGCATAGGGTAAAATTTGTATTAGAATGGGTTGTATTATTATTATAAGCAATAATAACAATATGTTCGATTTATGTGGAATGTAACTTTTCCACTGGGGAATTTGATTCATGACGATACAAAGTAGTAAAGTGGACTTTGATATTATGTGTATTTAATAAGCTTTTAGGAGAGATTGTCTATAATGGTTAAACATTTTTGTTTACCTATAATAGACGTATCGATATAAATTATTTCGAAAGGTTTGCTTAGCGTTCCTATAAGTATCAACGGTTGATTGGGTGGTCTTCAGTTATATCTTGACCTTTGACCGATTTTTAAAATTTCTGATGTATTTTAAGCGATTTCCAATAATAATTGGCTTTTAAGAATTTGCAAGTTTCATTGTTTCTATTATGGTTTGTTTTGCCTTTATGATATTAAATTAATAATTCTCTTTCGTCTGGTTCCGCGTTGTTAATTAATTTTAAACTCTATTATTAGTTTTTAAATTAGCTTTCATATTTTGAAAAATAGGGTCGAAATTCGTTTGACAAGAAGTACACATAATATGCTTTATTTTAGAAAATAAGTAATCACTGCAGAATTTGTAAGCAATGTTGGGTGATAAATTTAATGTTCTTTAAAACATTTTTTGGGCATTTGAATTACATTTGTTGTTTAGGAATTTGGTTATGCCGGTGTTTATGTCACCTGGATAATCTATTAGTTATTCTGACTCGATGGTGGGTAATTGAATTCGGCTATGGGCGTCAGCATTACTGTTTTCTTTACTTTTCCTGTAGATTAATTCATAATCGTAGGTACTTTTCAGATTTGTGTTTCCAACGTCTAAATTTTGAATTTGGATCTTTAAGGTTAAATAGGCATACTAAATGAGCGATGGTCAGTGTAAATTTTAAATTTTTTGCTATAAAGGGAAAGTCTGACATATTTACAAGCCCAAACAATTAATAAAAGTTCTTTTTTATTTGTACAGTAATTTTGTTCTGTTCTATCTCGTTCATTGTGCGCGATGCAAATGGTACAGAATTATCACTTGGCACATTGCCTTAAGAGAGAACGACACCAAAGGTTACGCTTGAGACGACTGTTGTTGGAAAGAAGAACTTTTTAAAATCAGGGTTGTTTAGGACTATCGTCCGGCTAGTCCCAAAAATGATTCAATATTTTTTTTGTAATTTAGGCACTGGAAAGTCTTTAACTGCGGTGACATTACCAGGGTCACACTTTCGCTTTTATTTTTATGTACCTAAATAAACGTCTTTTTTATGTAAAAACTTCAATTCGTCTAACTGTACTTTTAAGTTGGACTCTCTAAATTTATCGAAAACAGATTTAAGTCTATCAATATGTTCTTGAAGTGACGTAGAGAAAATTATTATCTCATCGTGATATAACCAACAGATTTCATTCTGAAGTCCACGGAGGACTTTATTTATATCTCTCTAAAATGTAGGCGCGTCCTTTAGACCAAAAGGCATGCGTCTAAATTTATAGTGATTCATGTCTGTTGAAAAGGCTGGTTTAGGAATATCGCTTAGTTCAATTTCTATTTGGTGGACTCCAGTTGCAAGGTCCAGTGTTCTGACATCTTGGGATTTAACGAGAATATTCCACACATTTAGTAAAAGAAATTTGTCATTAATCGATCTTTCATTGATTTTACCAAAATCGGAACCAATGCGTCATTTCCGTTTATCAGATGCGACCATCTTCTTTGGAACGATCCAAATTGGACTAATACAGGGTGACGTTTTCTTTTTAATAATACAGTTTTCTAACATTTTATTAGTTTGAAATTTAACATTTTTTATGAAATTTATGGTATCCATAGTTTTTACTTCCCTCATAAAAGGGAAGTATTGTAATAGTGAAAAAATCACTCTCCGAGATTTTTTCAGATCTTCACGTTCCAGGGTCCCTAGATGACGAAAAACATGTTTTCTCAATTCCATCGGTATGTTTGTCTGTCTGTCTCTTCGCGGCGTAGCTAAAAAAACTACTTACCCGATTGACTTGAAATGTTGGTCTAAAATTAAGGGTGATATGTAACATTTTGGTAAAAATCCAATATGCCGAAACAAAATAGCGGCTTAGTAAAATGTTAAAAAAATTATTATTTAAGAACTACTGATCCAATTTATCTCAAATTTTGCAAAAACTTCAAGTATTATGTTGGAATCAACTAATAATATTTTGGTACGAATCCAAGACGGCGGAACAAAATGGCGGCTTAATAAAATATTTAAAAATTCAGCCTGAAAAAACTGCTTAATGGTTTGATTTCAAATTGTGTGCCATAACTAATTGTAGTATAGGAATCAACTAGTAAAATAGTGGTACCAATTCAAGATGGCCGAACAAAATGGAGGCCAAACAAAATGTTTGTAATCGTGAAAAAGTTACCCTCTCACTTTTACACATCTTTACATTTTAGCGTCGCTAGATGCCAAAAAACTTTTTTTATGAACTCCGTCGGTCCGTCTGTTGGTCTTTCTCTCTGTCTGTCAATTCGCGGCATAGCTTAAAGACTACTTAACCAATTGACTTCAAATTTTGGTCCAAAATTAAAGGTCATATGGGGCCTACTAAGATTTTGGTATAAATCCAATATGGCGAAACAAAGTAACGGCCTAGTGAAATGTTAAAAAAGTCATTATTAAAAAACTACTCAACCAATTTATCTGAAATTTTGCAAAAACATTAGGTATTATGTTGAAATAAACTGGTAACATTTTGGTACAAATCCAGGATGACGGAACAAAATGGCGGCTTAATAAAATATTTAAAAATTCAGCCTGCATAACTAGTTAAGAAATGATTTCAAATTGTGTGCAATATCTAACTGTGGTATAGACGTCAGATAGTAAAACTGTGGTACTCATTCAAGATGGCGGATCAAAATGGCGGCCATATAAAATGTTGCAATCGTGAAAAAATCGCCCTCTATATTGGTAAAAATCCAATATGGCTGAACAATGTTAAAAAAAAATTGTTATAGTGGTGTATTATTGGGAGTTAAGATCCAGTAAAAAAACAAGTCTTTTTTAAAATTGTTGACGTTTCGGAACCTAATTTATGCATTCTCAGGACACATATAGATCCTATATCCTGCAGGAAATTTATATAATCAGTCTTTACTTACTCCGTTGGTCTGCAGCAGATATTAAGTTTCTAAATCGTTTTCGTTAACAAACCTCTTGTTGTTATGTTACAGTGGTGTATTATTTGGGGTTAGGGTCTAGTAAAAAAACAAAAGTCTATTTTTTAATAGTCGACGTTTCGCAACTTTATTGTTGTGTCCTTAGGACACATATATAGTTTCTATACAGTGTGTACACCTGCGCCGGTGTACACACTGTTTCTTCTAATCTTCTAATAATTAATTTTGGAAACCTATGAAAAGTTACAGCTAGCAAGCGATTTTTGCAATTATACACAGCTCACATATTCCCATACATTGTTTTTGTTATACAGACTGCATGAACTCCATATTATCAGTCTTTACTTACTCCGTTTGTCCGTAGATATTTCCCAGATATTATGTTTCTATGGTTTTCGTTAACGATCCTCTTGTGGTTATGTTAGAGTGGTGTATTATTTGGGGTTAGGGTCTAGTAAAACATCAAAAGAATTTTTTAAAATGTCTAAAATAAATATCTGCAGACCAACGGCACAGGTAAAGCCTGATAATATGGGTTTCATGTAGGATATAAAATCTGTATCCTGAGGATACCACAATAAAGTTGCGAAACGACGACATTTAAAAAAAAAGGCTTTTGTTTTTTTACTGGATCCTAACCCAAGAACCTTAAACCACAGAGGATAGTTACATCGGCGATTTATTTCCGTCAGTTTAGCGGGAGCGAGCCTTGATGCAATGACGTAGCCTGGCCTGCTCGAAACAAGTTAATTGCGTTATTTCTATACGAGGATAATATGGTTTTGCCTTTTGATGCTGTTATTTTGTTTTTTAATGCAATAAATTACGACAAATTTTATATTACCAATATAATAATAATTACGAAACTAATAGAGCAACATTAGTACATGAATTTCGGTCAATAAGCAATGGTCAATTGCTCATCAAAATGTTTTAGAAATTCATATTTGGGCATAAAAATAAATGATTAGGAAATAATTTAAACAGTATGTCAAGACAAAAATATATTATTATGAGTGCCTTCTTAATTCATGAAATGTTATATTATGTACTTTTATGACAGGATGCCCCAAATCGTTACATAGAAATAAGCATTTTTTCGTAATTTAGGTACCTGTATTAATTTAAAAAACATATAGGTAAAGTGATTCTCAATTAGAAAAGTAAAAAACATGATATTAAGAGTTTTATAATAATTTTTAGTATTGTCATACATATTTAAATTTTTTATTATTTAATTAAAAAATAATAACCACATTTACAACGAAAATAGAAACAAAAAACTCAATAACTACAGAGGCTTCTGATACCTAAGTATAAATAACTTTTAGAATAATGAACAAGGTTGAGATTTGCATTAATACTAAGAAAGCAACAATCCAGCAATACAAATCAAGCAACAATACATGTTATAAGAAAACACAACTTGCCTGAAAAATTAATAAAAAAATAATAAAGAATCCAAATATATCTATAGCTAACATTTTTCTACTGCGCCGGTGTACACACTGTTTCTTCTAATCTTCTAATAATTAATTTTGGAAACCTATGAAAAGTTACAGCTAGCAAGCGATTTTTGCAATTATACACAGCTCACATATTCCCATACATTGTTTTTGTTATACAGACTTCTGCAGAAGTAAATATATCAGTTATAAAAGAAGTTTTAATTCTTTCCTTAGCTAATTATGTTTCACTATGAACTAACAACACTTATTTAAACTTGTGTGACCTGTTACCACTTGTAAACACTAAAGAATATTGAGCAACGTAACCAATATTAAATCTTTAGACTGACAAGGCCGGAGTACGTCACTCACCCGGTCATTGAACTTTGTGGTCGGCGAGAAACGGCGAACGTTAAACTTACGAGAAGTAACTATGCTGTGTGGTTCATGATTTTTGATCCTAATCCCCAAATATTACACCACTTTAACATAATAAGAGGATCGATAACGAAAACCAGTTAGAAACTTAATATCTGGAAATTATCTGCGGACCTGCGGAATAGGTAACAATTGATAATATGGGTTTCAATTTAAGAAGGCGAAATAAAATGGCGGCCAAATAAAATTTTTAAAGTATCAATGTAAAAAAATCTTGTTGAATTAATTTTGCCGAAAAATTAGATGTGAAAATGACATAAACTGGTACGACTTCAATATGACGTAGCAAAATGGAGGTATGTGTCAATGTAAAAACTACTTATTGAATTTATTTTATTGTGCCCAAAAATCAAGTGTGGCACAAGTAAAAAGAAAATGGTAAAATATTGGTAGGAATCCAATATAATGGAACAAATAAAAATGAAAAGACAGTATACGTAACACATATGTATTCAACTAAACTGAGTCACACTTCACTATTCATTACAAATGGAAAACAATCATAACAAGGAAAGTTCCGGGTAAAGAAATTTACCGATTTTTTTTCTATATGGGCAAGTCAACAGTTAAATTTATTTTATGCTTAATTTAGTTGGTGAACATAAGAGGGATGTGCTCACAATAAAAATATATCACGGTATTCATAATAAAATTCTTCTCGTTTACAATGTGACAGTCACAAATTTTTAAAATTTTGTTTTTGTATATTGTCGATATATTCATTTATTTTGGTATGTTCCTATTTTTCTATGAAATTATTTTCTATCTCAATTATAATTTCGATGTTTAAAGGATCAAATATTTTTATTTTGACTGGATTCTCGCGTGTATTCTTAATTATACGAGAGTAGTTGCGAAAGCGTAAATGACTTGTACTAAAGCCTCTGGCATTTCTACGCAACCAAAGTATGTATATTTTAAAATACCTAGACCATTCGATTGCTCAACAGGTAGCCTAATTTCTTAAAAGGGAAAATTATTATTTCGAGAGTTTCACAATTATGTAAGTTTGATTCATTATTTTGGTCATGTAAGGGCAAGGTTACGAATTGAGTATCTAAATACCAATTTTTTAAAATTTATATTAGCTCCATTATGTATTAGGAAGTCAGTCCCTAAAACTCCGCATCAAAAGAAGGAAATATTGGCGTCTTAGACATAGACATAGATAGGGAGCCCGACAAGGGCAGCACTTAGACTCACTGGGGCTCATTGTTTTATCTCCCCAAGTAGGCATGTCAAGCCAAGAGCCCACTCCTTTTTAGAAAGAAAAAGACCCTTTCAGGTCGTAAACGTCCCACAAGCAAAGCAGTCTGGCGTTGACTAAAGCATCACGTCGACAGACTAGATGCTCGGTAGTTTCATCTACCTCAGTACAAAACCTGCAGTATCGATTGTTGTCGAGTCCAATCTTATGCAGGTAATATTTCACCAGCCAGTGTCCAGTTAGAACCCCGGTAATGGTTCTAAGTTGGCCTCTGTTTAGATTTAGAAGTCTATTAGACTGAAAACGGCTATAAGGGCCTGATATGAAGACCTTAGACTGTCTGAGTCATGGTAGCTCGTGCCATTCAGCACAGAATTGCTCTACAGTGTGATTCTTAATCTTAGCCTTGACAGCTGAAGGAGCAATTCTAAGAGAAGGTTCCGGCCCAGTGAAAGCAGTGTTGCTACCTTCCGGAGCCAGTTGCTCCGCCCCTTCATTACCCTCAATGCCCTGATGGCCAGGCACCCAAATGAGGCTAACCCTATTGGACTCACACAGCCTCTCTAGGGCTCTCCTGCATTTAAGTGTTAACAGCGAATTGACCCTGTTGGGGAGAGAGCCTTAATCGCGGCTTGACTACCACAGCACATATAGATATGCTTGTCGTGATATCTTCTGGAAAGATTTTCCTGTACGCAGTCCAAGATTGCTGTAATCTCAACCTGATATACAGTCGCGTACCCTCCAAGAGCAAGACTAATTCTTGCCCTGGGACTCTCCCCATAGATTCCCGCCTTAGATCCCTTCTTCATTAGAGGGCCGTCTGTAAACCAGACAAGGCCCTCCGGTTTGAGGAAGGACGTGGAGTAATCCCTCCATTGTTCTCTCTCAGAAACAATTACACCAAATCTTTCAGAGGCAATTAAGACCGGAATCGGGAATCTATTAAGACAATCAACTTTTTCCCAAAGAGGGTGAGCCTCTCAAGGTCCACTTTCCTCTTGTGGGTAAATGGTACCATTTCGGTCTTATTCGGATTAGCAGACAGACCGTGTTTTTGGCACCACTTTTCCACCATGGCCAAAGCCCTCTGCACGAGCCTTATAATGGTGTTGGGGGGAACTTGCCTATTACTATAATCGCAAGATCATCAGCGTAGCCTTGAACATAAACTCCTCTCTCATTGAGAGTATTAAGCAGCCCATCCAAACGAGACACCACAAGAGCGGAGAAAAAACTCCGTCCTGCGGACGTCTTTTGACCACAAACGACCACACTGTCACACTCCCAAGAGAAGATGTTATGATTCTGCTTTCAAGCATGACGCGAACCCACCTAATTACAGCCCTATCCACGCCAAAATTCTCAGCAGCCTCACTAATGGAGTCCAAGGTGGTGTTGTTAAACGCCCCATCGATATCCAAGGTTGTGTTCTTGGATATCTCTTGGAGTAGACCTCCCACCTCTCCAGTCTACTGACTAGACTATGAAGCACCGTCTCCGTCGACATGGCCGTCCAGTAAGCGTGCTGGAATGGATGCATAGGATTTCTATCCAGTGCGCCATTTCTTATATACGCATCCACGATCTTCTCCATGGTTTTCAAAAGAAAAGAGGATAGACTGATGGGCCTAAAGTCCTTATCCGTTTCGTAGCAATTACGACCCGGTTTAGGAATAAACGCTCCTCTAACCCTGCGCCATCGTTCGGGAATATAACCCAAAGCCAGGCAAACCCGAAAAAGGCGCAAAAGATGTGGGATCAGTGGTTCCTGACCCTTCTGAAGAAGTGCCGGGAATATTCCATCTGGTCCTGCACTCTTAAATGGGCAAAACGAAGATATGGCACACTTAATAATAATATTGGTGTCTTAATAACTTCGTTATGGATGGACGTAGCGTGGGCTATCCTTACTGAAAAAGGTTCCCAAAAAAAACGAAATTTGCCAGGGTCAATTAAAATATTTGCTTTAGTTTCGGGTTTAAAAATGTATCATGTTTGGTTTTTTGAGATCTGGTTCTCCTGACGAATTTTACTCATTAAAATACAGTTTATTTTCGTAAAGGTTATTTTCTAAACAAGAAAATTTAGATTTTAGGTTACTTTACGAGTATTATGTGTTATGGGGGGGGGGGGGGGGGGGGGGGGGCAATAATAATGAAATTCGTCATAAGTTTGAAAAAATTCGTTGAAATCATTGTATTCGGTATTCCTTGACTCGACTGATTGATTATATAGCTCTTCTACACAACAATATTAGGTTGCGAAGATTGTGGTTGTTGGTTTCTTCTGAGGATGATGTTTCCTGAAGAAGTATTCGTTGGCTCAGGATTCTGATGGCATGATATTGTGGAAGAAGTTGGGCGTTGTTTATGAGGCATCAAGAACGGTCTGGGGGTGAAAGTATTTCATCGAATAAAATTTTGATTTGTAAAATTCGGCTATCTAAACTGTCCAAAGTCCGTGAATTGATTATGCTCATTTTTAAAATCCGGATTGTTGGTCTGTAAGAAGGCATATAATTTGAAAATTGTTAAGTTAGGTTAATTCGACAATGTTGGTTTTACTTTAACAGGATATTGTGCCTGTGGAAGGTGAGGAATGTTTTTGCGTAATAAAATTATTTGGTAATATATTACTGAGCTTCTTGTAATATATGAAATTTTCTTCTTCTAAGACTAAGCTGCAAAGCAAAGTACTTCATTTTTCGAAAAGAGGTGATGGATGTCCGGCTACCTTCTGCATTCTATTTTCGCCTCTAATCGTGAAAAAACCACCCTCCGAGATTTTTTCAAATCTTCACGTTTTAGGGTCCCTTGATGCCGAAGAACGTGTTTTCTCAATGCCGTCGGTCTGTCTGTCTGTCTATCTCTTCGTGGCATAGCTAAAAACTACTTACCCGATTGATATTTGATTTTGGTGGTCTAAACTTAAGAGCCTTATGGGGACGACCCGGTAACATTTTGGTAAAAAAACTGTTTAATTGATTGATTTTAAATTGTGTGCCATAACTAACTGTCTTAGAGGGATCAACTAGTAAAATTGTGGTACTAATTCAGGATGGCCTAACAAAATGGCGGCCAAATAAAATGTTTGTAATCGTGAAAAAAATCTATCTCTCAGATTTTAAATATCTTCACGTTATAGCGTCCCTAGATGCCAAAAAATATGTTTTATCAATTCCGTCAGTCTGTCTGTTTGTCTGTCAGTTCACGGCATACCTTAAAGACTACTTACCCGATTGAAATTTTGATCCAAAATTAAGGGTCATATTATAATGATCTGGTAATATTTTGGAAAAAACCAATTTGGAGAAACAAAATGGCGGTCTAGTGAAAATTATTGGTAAAAAAACTACTTAACCAACGTATCTCAAATTATGCACAAACATCAACTATTATGTTGGAATCAACTGGCAAAATGTTGGTCCGATTCCAAGATGGCAAAACAAAATGGCGACATAATAAAATTCAGCCTAAAAAAACTACTTAATAGATTGATTTCAAATTATGTACCATAACTAATTGTGGTATAGGGATCAACTAGTAAAACAATTTTACTAATTCAAGAAGGTGGAACAAAATGACGGCCAAGTAAAATGTTTGTAATTGTAAAAAAAAATCATTCTTTCAGATTTTACATATCTCCACGTTTTAGCATCCCTAGATGCCAAAAAATATGTTTTATCAATTCCGTACCGACGTCTGTCTGTCAATTCGCGGCATAGCTTAACAACTACTTACCAGATTGGCGCATTTAGTCCAAAATTAATAGTAGTGTGGAGATGACCTGGTAATATTTTGGTAAAAATTTATTATGGCGGAACAATGTTAAAAAAATTATTACTAAAAAAACGTATTATTCACTTCAATTTTTGCGCAAAAGTCAAATGTTACATGAGAATGAATTGGTAACATTTTGATATGAAATCAAGATAGCAAAACAAAATAGCGGCCTAATAAAATATTTAAAAATCAGCTTAAAAATACTACTTACTAATTTAATTTTAATTTTTGTGCAGGAATTAAATGTGATATAAAGATAAACTGGTAAAGTTTTGGTACGATTTTAAGATGGCGGCCAAATAAAATTTTTAAAAATCAACGTAAAAAAATCTTGTTCAATTCACTTTAAATTTTACTGAAAAATTAAATGTGAAAAATTGATAAACTGCTACGAATTCAACATGACGTAGCAAAATGGCGGTATGTGTCAATGTAAAAACTACTGATTGAATTTATTTTAGATTATGCCCAAAAGTAAAGTGTGGCACAGGTAGAAAGAAACTGCTAAAATATTGGTAGAAATCCAATATGATGGAACAAAATGGCCCCCAATAAAAATTTTTGAAAATACATTATATTTAACACATATATATATACTGTGACCATGTACTGAACTAAATTGAGTCACACTTCACTATTCCTAATGAATGGAAAAAAATCATAACGAGGGAAGTTCCGGGTAAAGGAAATTTACAGATTTCTTTGTATTACAATTTGGGGAACAATTCGACTATATATAATCCAATAAAGTAGTAAACGCAATCGAATAGTAGTGAATTGCCAACCAATAACTAATATTTAAAATTTAAGTAAATGCCGTCGATTCACAGTTGGTTTTCGTCTATTCCAAAGAGATTTAAAATAAAACAGCCTTTACAATAAGACTTATATGACTATTTCGTAGTGACTTTAAATGCTGGAAATCTTAGTAATAGAAAATATCTTTGGTATTCCTTCTGATAGTGTACGAAAAGTATATTCATAGCAAAGATACAGTGAAAATTAATTTATGTTATTAGTAAAACATGGAAAACTATGGCCTTATATGTCCTGGATTAGTAAGTTCGGATGTACACTGTATGTAGGCTTTAATCATATTAACCTTTATTTATATTTCCTTTCTGTATCCTGATATAAATCCAATCAGACAGTGACTCGGAAATATCGTCCAAAAAGAGAGGGGTACTGAAGCAGAAAGGAAATATTAAAAAGAAAGCTTTAAAATACTGAGCTTATTTCAAATACAAACATTTTTCGACATTTGCATATCTCAAGTAATAATTTATTTAAACTTCCTAATTTTACATTTTACGGATAGGTACTAAATGAGATCTAGGTGGGTCCGAAGTATGTTGGGGGAATATCCAGGTTCAAAATTTGGCAAACAGAGCTTTTTATTCCACAGTTATCCAAAAGAAATTAGGCAAGCCTAGCCTACAGGCGCAAGAAACTTACTTGTTACGTTATTTTTGAAAGGCATTACACTATTCCAATTAAATCGGCAAAAATGCGCCAGACGGTCTAAACAGTCAACAGTCACAACCTAAAATGGCATACTACCACGACGAGTAACGGATTTACCCATATACCATCATTAAGATGAATCGAAAGCCTAGAGAGATTTTCATTGTAACTAATACTTATATTAACGTGATGTTATGGGACAAATCAATTTTAAACATAGTTAAAACACTTGTGTCTTATTGTGCTTTAGCACTGAAAGTTCTAAATTTTATTATAGTGAAAAGGAGAAGGTTATTCTACTACTATATCAAATGTTGATTTCAATTATGAATTATACAATAAAAGCAGTCTAAATAAGGTAAAGTTTATTATTTTTATTTTTAAATCAAATTTCTTATCGCTGAAATTATCAGTGCTATTTGGGTTAAATAATAATCCGCCTGAAAATTATAAACAATTAACAGAATATTTAGAACTTGATTTAATAATTGACGAAAAATGCAAAAATGCGGCTGTCTATATTTTGAATTAAAGAAAAATAAACTCGTAACACCCTGACTAAATCAAGAGCTCAAATGAATCGCCTTCAGTTTTGCTAAAGGCTTTCAAAAAATTGAACCAAATCCAACTTAAAATTGTACAAGATTTTAATCGATTGTACAGGAACAAAATATTTCAGTAACAGGGTTGTTAGATTTGCAAAAAGCAAAAACAGAAGGCTAGTTCCTTCGGTAGGAAGGGTAACGACCTCCATAAAAAAATAATCTCATCTTATTATTGAATCCAACAAACCTAGCCTAGCCAAGACACTTGTGGAGTCACCCAGATGTATCAAGGTTTGTTTCGTTGTTACGTGAACGAAATTAATGAAATTATAATTTTTCTTCTTTCATTGTTACAATTAATGCTTATTTCGCTTAAAAAGCGTGAGTTTTGAACCATTCGGCGGGAAGCCGGTTGGCAACCCTAGTATGTAAGCTAACAATTTATTAATAAATCCGGCAATCTACATATTATTTCTAAGTAAAACCACATTATTTTTCTATGCAGGTAGATTTTTTACTAATTACTCATAAATGATATCCTTTTTTAATTGAGGCTTCCACTCAAAACAACAAGTTTTACCTAATAAATATAACGGTCATTTGTTTACTGTACCAAAGCTGCTCAATGGTTTTTTGCGAAAAAACCAAATAACCCCGCGTGAACCGAATATCCCTGACTTGGCTTGTTAAATGTCCCTTTAATGGGTCTTTTGCTAATTATTATCATACAAAAGCAATATATTTCTACTAGATCAACCTTATATGTTGATATTTCTGACGCTTTTTCCAAACAATAAGTAGACATAAAGACTAAAGCGATAAAAACTACATGAGATATTCTGTTACGTTTGTATTTAACAACCAAACAAATTAAAGCAGGTCCTTTATACCGAATCCTATTATACATATACGAACATAGCTTATAATGCAGTTTGAAATTGCTATTAAATTATATTGGTGGTAGTTTTCTTGCTAACATAGGACCTACTTTTTAAGCCACTAAAGTTTAATGCTTAAAGTTAAGTTTAATACCCACACAATTTAACGACGGTTAAAATGCATTTATGTGGTCTCAACCCTTAATATCTAAAATGTTCCTATTTTAGTTAGATATAAATTTAATTTAGGGCTTTAGATTTAATTTACAAAAATATTGCTTACCACATTCAAAAACATCACTGGCAAAATTAGGTACTAAATATATAAACTGTAAATTTGCTAACAAATATTGGTTTCTATTAAATGTCGATTTCCGATGTTACTCGGCCTTTGCAGTACTGATGTCAAAATTTTAACAATACGATTAATTTAAAATCATTAAACTTGTGTTTATTTAATATATGTAGAGGTAGATTATGACATCTTAACTTACCGTCTTGGCGTAAAATACTGATTAACAGTAATTTTTCGAGAACTAAAGTGGAAAAGATTAAGATTTTATATTTAATTCCTTATATTTTCATTATTGCAAAATTAATTTTATATTTATTAAATTTAAATACCACTCATGATTAAATCGAAAAATCAAATGAAATATGTTTCAAAAAATCATCTGTTTAAATTGCTTCACTAAACTTTAAAGTTGACTAATTAAAACCTCTTCAGCTTCATGTTATTATGATCAACAACAATCAAAAGCATCAATAATGACGTACGTTAACATCATTCACCTTCTTTAAATTAAATATTTTCAACATAATTTAAACAAAATTTCGGGTATTAAGTTATCAAAACAAGCCACATTTATTATGGGCGTAGCTATAAATATACATAATAATTATAAATGAAATTACTATTAATTAATAACAGTACTTAAACAAAAAATACAACAAAAGTATATTCCTAAAAGGACTGATTTGAAGATTAAACGACACAAAACTTTATAAAAACACGAATACAAACAATAATGAAATAATAACCTCCAAAAAATCCTTGACGTTTGAGGCATTGACGTAAAAACCTGCCTATGTTCATGTCTTTATCTAACAAGTTCGTTTTGGTAATTTAATCTTTTAACATATTTCTTGAATGCATTCATATTCGGAAGACAATTTTCGTGTTTCATTTTCAATATCAACATGATGTTTAAAAACCACATTTTTGATATTTCCATCGATTACAAAGAATAGATGACAATTGTTTCGCCAATACTGTGGCTTCATCAGATGTTAAATCGTAAATAGATTTCCATCAAGTCACGGCTAGTTTTTTCAAATTATTTTTGGGTTTTACGCCACAAAATATTTACTAAGAAAAAATTATGTTAAATTACCTCAAAATTTTAGTATGTGGTCTTTAGTTCTGGGTTCAAAAATATCTACTTTTTGGACGTTTCGGGAAAAAAAAATAGATATTATATATCATATAATTTATGATATACACCAAAAATTCAAAGAATTCTTAGAAAGATAAATAAGAACAATGCATAAGTCAGAAACAATCATAGGTAAACTTTTTAGAAACACAAGAATCAAAATCAAAAAGGGGTATACAGCATTCCGCGCCAGGACAGAGAAATTGAAAAACAAGGTGATTAAATAAAAGGGACGAATCATTAAAACTAACAATTGTATGGAAGACATCAATATACAAAACTAAAATCACAAAAATCAAGCAGAATTAAAGCAGCAACAACAACAATATCTTAAAAATTTAAATAACGACCAACGGCCGCTGGAATACAACCGGTCATACGGGAGGGGGGGGGGTGAGGGCTTAAATGGAGCTTCGCACTCACTAACACTTCAGAGTGGCCAGATTGGATTAAAATTAAGCCTAATTATTTGCAAAAATCGCCAGCCGCAATAATTTCCTATGCGAATTAAGATCGAACGATCCAAAGTTGGAAATTCGAAAAAATTATAAATCTTTGCAGCTGCGTATTTAGAATGCCTTCCTAGGGGTGGGGGGCAAACACTTACATCATTTTGTTTACAGTTTTTGTTTTTTATATTAAAATGAAAAAATAAATAATTGTAGATACCTATATTTCTTATAAATTCCCTAATCCCAATGCATACGTTGACAACTTAGTAGACACTGCATAAATGTATGTTCCATCTACTAAAAAGATTTTTAAATCTCGCGCCATGTGATTTATTTACACGACGGATGCAGCAGTGTCCTAGAGTTAGGGCGCAAATGTCCGTCCCCCTAGAACTAATAACCCAAGCAAAATAATTTTTATATATTATTTTTTATATAATTATGATATAAGATATTACCACGTTTTTATCTCGTATCAAAAGGTGACAACTTTTCTTGTCGTCGCTGATTTTAGTGGACGTTTCCTAAGTTCTGAGAACACTGCTTCAGTCTCTATTCGCAAAATTATTCTTTTCAGAACGATAGTAGTGACCGAATGTACACCTCGAACGAAAATACATCATACAACCTGTAAGAAAAGTAAGGAAACGGCGCAATGTCTCAGGACCGCTTACCTGAATTTAATGAAAATATGTATACTGAGATATGAAATTATGCCGGATCCAATGCAATGGCGAGTTTCGCATTGCTGCTACCGTTTTTCTGTTATAAAAGGATTTTTTTTTAATGAAACAACCTAGATTATATTACTTTTTAAAATTTGCATAAAATTCCCAATACTTTTTATTAGGAGCACTTTTTATGAAATTCAACAGTTTTTGCGAAAATGAGGGTCAAACATCCATAATTTAATGTATTAACTTTTATTAAAATACCTGCGTACAAAAGGTTATCTGAAAAGAAATTAAGAGAGTTATTCTGTTCTATTTTGTAGTGTAAATTTGATGTTACTATGTATTTGATTAATCTTGAATTACTCTCTATCAATAGAAAACAATCGAAAACATTTCTGTATTATTAAGAATATGATGCCTCTCAACATTGTCAAATAGATCCGCAAGAAAAGGGGATGAGCTATAGAGAATAGCGTGCACATTCACTGACAATTACGTTACATATTATCAAATAGAAATACAAAAAAATCACCCTGGAAATGAATTTAACAAACTATCAAAGAAAGTTTAAAAAGGCGAAACAACTCCCTTCAAAAAATCACTGAGCTTAGACAATACTAAAAACATATAAAAATAGCCAGCAAATAAATAGAGAAATGAAATTAAATGAACAAAAAACATTTTATTATTTTTATTAAATTATTTAACAATTAAACATTTTTTTATTAATTAAATTATTTTTATTAAAAGGAACAAAAATGTAAAATCCTTCTATCTCTTATGTTCAGCCAACTAATGTCCCTGTAATAGCTTGAGATATGTTCAAACTTTCTAACCTCACAAATGCGTTTTGAACCTTTTGTTTACGAAACGAACTCTCATGGTCAAGGCAAAACCCATACACAAAGTCGCAATAATTAAAATGCTACAAAACAAGCGAATCACATAAGTTCCTTCTGATTTAAAATATTTGTCTGTTATTATACAACATTTTAAGAGGAAGAAAAACTTTTTTTTAAGTGTTCTTTGAATCCATGTTAGTTATCCAATAACGGCCCAGATTTTTGCTGTGTCAACAAAATTCAACTTAGCACCATTTCTTGTTGTATTGATATTATTCTTAATAAAATTTAACTTATTTCTATTGCCAAAAACCATAAACCTGATTTAGAAGAATTCAGACACAAATGACGGTCTTTTGAAAGTTTACTTAAAGTTTTAAAATCATTATTTATGCCAGATTCGGGGCATTTGTAATTTTCTGTATGAAAACAGCAGTATAATTGCATGCCATCAGCAAAAGCTTGTACTTTAAAAAATATTAAAGATTTTAAGATATCTGAAGTATAAATTAAAAAGAGCAAGAGACCCAATATAGAGCCTTGAGGTACGCCAGAAAGAATTTTAGCTTCAACAGAAAACTTATTATGGAAAAAAAATTGTGCACTGTCAGATAAATAGGATCTAATTAGTTTAAATGCGTTTTCGTCGAAATCATAATATTTTAACTTAGATATAAGGAAACACTGGAACCTGTGGTGGAAGATAGATCAAAATACAAGAGTTCTAACCACACTACACCACAAATTGTTACGTTCTGGATGCGCGTTTCGCTTACTAAGTTAGCATCATCAGCAGATGATATAAACTAGTTTATATTATCTGCTGATGATGCTAACTTGGTTAGTGAAACGCGCGTCCAGAACGTAACAAGTTGTGGTGCAGTGTGGTTAGAACTCTTGTATTTTGATCTATAAGGAGACTATGATTGATTGTATCAAACGCCTTTGAAAAATTTAAAGGAGCAAAACTCTGATCATTTTCTTGTCACACGCACGAATTATATCCTCAGTTACATTAACTAGAGAGACAGACGTTGCATAGTTCTTTCCAAATTTTACGAGGGTTTCTTTCGGTACATAATGCATTTACATTTTTTATCGATGTTCCTTTTATAAATTATATTATTCAGTGGTAGACTGTACATCGTTGTTAAAAAATTATTTAAATTTAATTTCTAAAATATCGATACCGAACTATTCTAGGTATAACCGGATCTTTTGTCAAATTGACGTCACAATAAATTATTTTATGATCAGAAATTTTATCAGACATTGTTCCACTCTTTGATATTAAAGCTCGATTAGTAACAAAAATCGCGTCAATTAAACTTGTGCTTGTGGCTGTTAATCTAGTCGGTTTATTAATTACTAGTTCAAAGTTATAATTTTCAAAAAAGGTTGTTAGTGAAATACGCTGATTTAATAAATTTATATTAAAATCCCCAGACAAAATATGTCATCAAAGATAGGAAAAAGAGAAGATAATATATTGCCGAAATCAAGCAAAAGCAAATCAAAAATGGTCTATTAAATACTATAACTACATCTTTTATTAGAAATTTGCATTTTATAGCCTAAATACTCAAGTTGAGGATGAATAACGAAATCAGAAATTACTAGTTCAGCTATATAATTTGTTTTTATATAAACAGCTAAACCCCCTCCCCTCCTACGCAATCCCTTCGGAAAAAATTGATAATCCTGGATTTCAAACAACCCCGAACCATCACCGTCAGAGAGCCGTGTCTCAGACAATAGCATTGTATCAAAATTATTAATTTCAATTAAGGTCTTTAATTCAATAAAACGATAAGCGAGCATTTAGATCACCAATCTTCATGGTAAAAAACAATAATATTAAAATATAACTCTCAGTAGTAAATCAAATGGCAAAACCAGTAAACAATGATACCAAATGCCAACAACATTAGTAATAATAATAATAACAATAATAATAGTAATGTAATAATAAGCACAAGAAAGAAATGCGTTTAAATTATTTATGATATTCCTGATATTCCTCAGTAGTAGTAAAATAATATTTGTAATAATCCCTTAAACTATATAGCTTACTTGTTCCTTACACAATTATACAAGAAAAAAAAAACGAAAACCCTCTATCATACAACCTCATAACTAATATTAGAGAAAAAAATTAGATGCCATCACCTATTGTAATTAAGTTATAAATTATACACATCCAAATATCACAAACATATTATCAAGTAGAGTTTAGGATCTTCTATGTTTTAGACATTACACAGAAAAACAATCATTTATTGTAGAATTATAAGGTAAAAAAACAAAATTTTAGTCTGTAGCATGGATTTTATTTACCCTGAAAGCAACCGAAATATCAGTCTAGATCTAAAGTTCCTGAATTATGTAGTTTTTTTCTTAAGTTCAATAGGTCCGCTTCCTCGGAGATCCGATGCATGGTGTTTTTAACTTTGACATTAATATTGCCACTTAACACCCACGATTTTTGTTCCAGAAAATGCGGGTAGAACTTATAAACAAATAAAGACGGACCTTAGTTAAATCCTCCTTGATATGCACACCAGTACCTTTTAGATATTTTCGCTTTTTGAGTATTGATAACCGAGCCTCGTCAGTGTAAAATCGCCCCGGAATTTTGGACCCGGTAGCATTTTTTTATGTTTGCATTTTGAATATCTACCTTAATTTTATTATTAAAAAGATTTAATATTTTGTCTCGCAGGTTCTCACTCTCTTCAGATTCGATACCAAAGATACGAATATTCATGGCGCGCGAGAACTGTTCCTGGCTGTCAGTGAGAAGGCGCGTATATAGCTTCCAGTTATAGGAGGGGTAATTTATAAGTTTTCCATGCATTAAACAAAACTGACGACCAAAAAAAAATAAAGGTAGGCACTTTCATATAACACACAGTCTTATACTACTCTTCTTCGTACAATGTAATGTTATGTGACTTTAATGTTCAAAATCAGCGGACGTAAATAATCTTGTCATATGGAATAATTACCCCCATTGCCCCTCCTTGCATAAAGTAAAAAACCTAGAAGAAGAAAACAAACAGCTAAGACACGCCACTGACGCAGGCGCGTCTTAGCTGTTTGTTTTCTTCTTCTAGGTTTTTTACTTTACGCTGAACATCTTCAATTTCCTTTTGTTGTGCCTCCAACTGTCGCTCAAAATGTCGCTTAACTATTTAGTCACTCTATCCGCTATATCTTGCAGAAATCTGCTGACCGGAAATGTTCGTACTACTTTTTGAGCTATACTTATTTGGGATATTTTCCTTCCCATAACGCTCTTAACTTTTGTTTTTGCGTAGAAACTATAATATTTCAAACTTTGCCTACCTTAAAATTGCTAATGAGTTATTAATTGTTTCCAAAGCCAGCTTATAATAAAAAATATATTATTGCCGCAAGTTTGTGACAAATAAGATAACACGTACTATGTCACTAAATGTGCAATAAAATAAATATTAATTAAAATATAAATAAAAAGTAAAATAGCAGTTTAGTTGCTAAGATATTTTAAGATGTTTCTTACGTTTATCCTGGAAATATGAAAAACATTTTTTGCATTTAAAAAAAAATTATTTTTAATGTGACCTTCTATAAATAATATGTCTGTGAATAGTTATTTTTTTGGCTGGCACATATATAATATGTCGTTCTGAAAAGAAGAGTTTTGCTGACGTTTCGCCCCAATCACATTTGGCATTTTCGAAGCTTTCTTTCTCGCGTCCGAATAGAGACTGAAGTGTTGGTGACTGCGACGCTTCCTTATATACCCCCTCACGGGGCCGAAGGTTATATCTGCGCAGGCGTTGGTAGTTATTTATGTTTTCCGGATGGTGCTGTTGTTGTTGCGTTAATTGCGTTTGAGTTTTTGCGATTTTAGATTTGTCGATTATTGTCTTCCATACTGTTGGTAGTTTTAATGATTCGTCCCTTTTATTCAAATCACCTTGTTTTTTTAATTTCTATAGCTTCTCGGATTATTCTGGTCTTATAATGTTCTATATTGGCAATCTCCCTACACCCATCGAAATTTATTGTATGGCCGGTTTCCTAATGATGTAAGAATAAAGCTGAGGTTGTTTGTTTATTTCTGATGCTGAGTTTATGCTCTTCCACTGTTGCTGATATTCGCCTGTTAGTTTGCCCCACGTACAACTTTTCATAGTCCTGGCACGGAATACTGTATACTCCGTGGTTTTCCAGTTTGATTTTATCTTTTGGGTTTCCAAGTAGTTTTCCTATAGTTGTTTGTGGCTTGTGTATTGTTTGTATGTTGTGTTTCCTAAGAATTCTTCCGATTCTGTCTGTTGTGCCTTTTACACTTTTACATGTATATATATTTATATATATATTTATTTATATATATATATATATATATATATATATATATATATATATATATATATATATATATATATATATATATATATATATATAGAAATTAAAAAACAAGGTGATTTGAATAAAAGGGACGAATCATTAAAACTACCAACAGTATGGAAGACAATAATCGACAAATCTAAAATCGCAAAAACTCAAACGCAATTAACGCAACAACAACAGCACCATCCGGAAAACATAAATAACGACCAACGCCTGCGCAGATATAACCTTCGGCCCCGAGAGGGGGTATATAAGGAAGCGTCGCAGTCACCAACACTTCAGTCTCTATTCGGACGCGAGAAAGAAAGCTTCGAAAATGCCAAATGTGATTTTGGCGAAACGTCAGCAAAACTCTTCTTTTCAGAACGACATATTATATATGTGCCAGCCAAAAAAATAACTATTCACAGACATATTATTTATAGAAGGTCCCATTAAAAATATTTTTTTTTAAATGCAAAAAATGTTTTTCATATTTCGAGGATAAACATAAGAAAAATCTTAAAATATCTTAGCAACTAAACTGCTGTTTTACTTTTTATTTATATTTTAATTAATATTCATTTTATTGCACATTTAGTGACATAGTACGTGTTATCCTATTTGTCACAAACTTGCGGCAATAATATATTTTTTATTATAAGCTGGCTTTGGAAACAATTAATAACTCATTAGCAATTTTAAGGTAGCCAAAGTTTGAAATATTATAGTTTCTAGGCAAAAACGAAAGTTAAGAGCGTTATGGGAAGGAAAATATCCCAAATAAGTACAGCTCAAAAAGTAGTACGAACATTTCCGGTCATCCTGTAAAAAAAGATGAATGAACCTCATTAACTTTCTATATGTTTTTCTATAACCCATATATCTAAGAATATGTGTCTCAGATTTTATTAACATTTTGTAATAAATAAAAAAGTTGTTTAAATATTAAAAATATGCACGTTTTTCTGGCCCATCGTTTATATCGATTGGTAGATAGCGCGCGAGTGATAACAGTACCTCTGTCATATCGCTCCTTCATTTTTGCCTTAAACTTGTGATATAAACTCAATAAAAAATTATAAATTGTGTTATAAAAATTAGTGGTGATTTAGTCTTCTCCATCAGTGTTGCTGTTTCCCTCACCAAAACAGCGAAACTAGTGATTCCCGCCATTTATAAATATTGACTTGTCGTCAGCAGATTTCTGCAAGATATAGCGGATAGAGTGACTAAATAGTTAAGCGACATTTTGAGCGACAGTTGGAGGCACAACAAAAGGAAATTGAAGATGTTCAGCGTAAAGTAAAAAACCTAGAAGAAGAAAACAACAAACAGCTAAGACACGCCACTGACGCAGGCGCGTATGCAAGGAGGGGTAATGGGGATAATTACCCCATATGACAAAATTATTTACGTCCGCTGATTTTGAACATTAAAGTCACATAACATTACATTGTACGAAGAAGAAAATATATATATATATATATATATATATATATATATATATATATATATATGTATATACATATATATTTATATATATATATATATATATATATATATATATATATATATATATATATATATATATATATATATATATATATATATATATATATATATATATATATATATATATATATATATATATATATATATATATATATATATATATATATATATATATATATATATATATATATATATATATATATATATATATATATATATATATATATATATATATATATATATATATATATATATATATATATATATATATATATATATATATATATATATATATATATATATATATATATATATATATATATATACGTTATATATATATATATATATATACGTTATATATATATATATATATATATATATATATATGTGTATATATATATATATATATATATATATATATATATATATATATATATATATATATATATATATATATATATATATATGATAGGTATAGATTTTTCTTGGGTTATAAGTTCATAGCATTAAAACAATTCTAAAAAATTATTAGTCACCTATTCATTTTAAATTCTCATGTTTTGGTAGGCTGCTCTTCTTG